>JAOANR010000001.1:29589928-29731966 GCA_030278955.1 Hygrophila difformis | reverse complement strand
TTTGAGTTCTTTATTGTGGGATCTAACTCTGCAACCCCATTAGTTAAAAGCTTTAACTGTTCGCATCCCTGATTTGGCAGCCTCCTAATTGGAGCAGTTTATTTTATTGAATTCTTTCAAGGGATTGCCACTCCTACAATCATCATCCTTGTCTAGCACAATTTTGCTTTATACTTGAGATGCCTCCATGTTTTATTATAGCGTTTCAAACTTGTTCGATGTGAAGCCTTGAGAATGCTGTATAATCATTTAACTCATTGTTGTTTGCCCAAAATATAGTTACTAGTATTCTTGTCAAAGCTATCATAACGTTATCCCACATCTTTCTGTACCATGTCTGATATATATGCTAATACCTTATTATGATTATGTAAAACTACTTTTTATAGTTATTTTTCCTTGCACTGCTTAACTTACTGAATCAACTGAGATTCATTGTGCCTGTATTTGCGTCTGTTTTACTTTATTTTTCGTAAATATGTATTGTATGTCTCATCTTAATGGACAGGTTGAAAAACTGTAGGTAAATTCGTCATAGGGTATGTGCCTGCATGTGGAGTGAAAGAGTACTATATTGGCTGTGCTTGTGAAGAGCTTTATGCTCCACCAAGTGCTTATGTTGGATTGTTTGGGTTGCTTATTAAGGCATCATTTTTTGGAGGTTAGTTGATTGCAAATTTCTAGGGAAAATATTTTGTATTGTTTATAGCACATACCCCTCAAAGGGGGAAAAAAAAAAAAAAAGAGAATTGTTTTACATTTTGACATTTAATAAACCTAGAAGGTAAACATATAATCTCTTATATCATGACCATTATATGTGTAGGCTATGTATATGTGCTTTTTTTCGATCTTATGCTTGCTCAGAGACACAAAGTGTAATAAAACTATTTTATCTTTTAGTAGGAATCCAATGCCACTAAAAGTTTGACCGTAAGGTCAACTGAACCAACTCTTGGCTGATCCAAAATCCAGTTCTGTAGTTATACAATAGTATGCATATAACTATGAGATTCAACTAAATGCGATACAATGGGTTATGCCTTTGATTTGACATCTATTAAAAAGCTTCTATGGGTTTGTAATTTTTGTAGGACAGGCATAAAAGGTTTGCTCCCCCCATTATATTCCAGGATGTCATAACTGAATTTGAAACTACATGGGCTTGGAAAGTTGAATTTATCCACCTTACTCTCTGTTATAATTTAATGAGTTTGTTTACCCAATTGATGTGCTTTTCAATACTTGGTTGCACTTTCTAACTGACGGAACTCAATGGGCCTTGAAATGATTCTTTAGGAGTTCTTGAGAAGGTTGGGATTGAAGCACAGGTCCAACAGATAGGTAAATACAAGTCTACGGGAGAAGTAATCACCCGTAAAAGCATGTCTAATGAGAGCCGTGAGATGCTGACTGCTCTGCTTGACAACATCTATGACAACTGGCTTGATAAAGTTTCACTTGCAAAAGGTGCCAATGTAATTAGACTTATGGCTTAGGAGTACTTGGTGACATATGTTATTAGTTATTACACAACCGTTCTTGTACAGGAAGAAAAAAAGAAGAGATTGAAGATTTTATCAACCAAGGAGGGTATCAAATTGAGAGAATGAAAGAAGAGGGCTTATTAACAGATATTAAATATGATGATGAGGTATTCTTCAAGGTTATCACTAAAAAGTTCAGACATAAGAGACTTTACGAACAATACATTTCTTTGGAGGGGCAAATGCTTTTAGCCACCTCATCCTTCACTCAAATTTTCATTTTGCACCCGGCCCTATTTGCTTTGACACTGCACCCTAACCATTGTTTTTTGTGGTATCGACACCTGAATAAGGAATAATTATGAATAATCTAGCTGTGTTCGACTTGTGTGTGCTTCTAGTTGGTCAAAACAGATTTGTAAGCAATTCCTAAACATATAACAATCCCAATTTAGATATAACATATCTTCTTATAAGATTTTCAGTGGGCCAAAAAGTGTGTAGTTGGGTGGAACTTCACATGAGGGCACTGTTTGCTGATGATTATTCGATTTCACTCCACTCCTAACTGGTTATGACTTATGCCGTGTCCTGACATTTTTCTTCACACACAGTTCAGTGATACTGTGATAGCTATAAATTGGACCATTTTGAAGTGCTCTTATCCACCGTACAAACCTGAAATAGGATGAGGTGCAAAGTGCCAAAGAAGTAGGATAGAGCGCAAATGACAAATTTGAATAAAGGATTGGGTGCTTAAAACATGAGCCCTTCCGTATTATTTTATCCACATCACTTTTTTCATCGTAATATTCTTAAATTCCAGGTGATCTTATTGATGAAAAAACGTATGGGAATTCCAATTGCTGACATGCTTCCCACAGTTGACCACAGGTTATTGTTTTGATTATTTATGCTGTTAGTGTTTTTGTGTACAGCAGTTCCTTCTTGTTGTGAATGGTTTGGCAAGTAATTTCCTGGATTTGTGTGGATGTGGGATTCTGTGTTTATTTCATTATTTCATATTGCAAACCAAAACTGCAATTCAAACAGAAGGCCCCCATGATTCAAGACAAAACACTAGATGCAAATTTATTCTTGGCATGGTATTGAGATTCTATGACAATACTCATATAATCCGAAGGTTACACTGTATTTTTCGTCCTGCGTGCCTTTGACTAATCTTTGTTTAGGTTGGTCAAGATTTGTTCTTTTAAAAAAATGTGTACTAGTGATGCATTTTCATGAAATGTCATCAGGAAGTACAATAGCGTGAGGAAATGGACTCTGGGTTTGGCTGGGCACAGAGACAAGATAGCTGTAATTAGAGCTTCAGGAAGCATTAGCCGGACACAAGGTCGATTTAGGTCAGCCACCTCAAGGATTATTTCTGAGCAATTTATTCAGAAGATTCGCAGTATAAGAGGTTTGTGGTAGTTACCATGAATGAGAAAAAAAATATTCCTTCGTATTTATAAAATTATTTATCTGTTTTTCAACAAGACGAAAAAGCATTGTGGTTATTGGAGAATAAGGTGTCTTATAAAACCAAAATATTCTTACAATGGTAAAAATGAGAAATAGAAACTCCTACCATAGTTATAGAATCTAATACAATACAAATGCATATTATAAATTCTGCAAGTAGCTGGCTTGTTGGACAACTTCCCTTCAGCCCTGACTTGGCAATTGTTTTTTGTATTATTCAATGTTGTTAAATTTATATGTTGCTGTTTTTGAAATTATAACTTCAATGATAGGAAGATGAGTATTTAAAAATCAGCGAGCATCACTGCCATGATATCCATAATGCTATCCTCATGATAAATGTAGTTCTAATACTTGCCTCAAGTTGAAGGGTTCTAACTTGCTGCAAAGAGTAAGTCACTTATCACACCCAATGTGCTACTTACAGCCTCCAAATTAGGACTATCTCATTTAGCTACTATTGATGTAATTGTGATAGATTAATTAGTTACTCCTTTTTAAGTTGATTTTATGGTTGCAAATGTAATGAAGAAATTAGTTAAATGAGTTTGAATGTTATGTATGAAATAGAGTTTAGAATTAGGTTGAAGAGTGTCCTATGGTACAAAGAAAATCCTAGCACACATGCACAATCTGCGTTGGGATTTAAATACATATAACATATAATAAATTCTAAAGGTACCAAGAAATATTCTAAATATAGTAATTCCACATTGGTTGAAAATTCACGAACTGTAGTTCATTATGGGACACCATTCAACATTCTCTCATTCTTCCTACACCCATTGACTAAATACGTTAAAGATATTTTGTGTGTTTGGCTCTCTGTACATTGTAGTTGGTTTTATGACAAAATTATAGCCTCAAAAAGGGAAGATATCAAAATATAGGCAGCCGAACAAAATTAAGAAACTAAATCGCCGAATATTCTAAAATAAATTCTAATTAATTTATAAATTCTCTGATGTAATACACATCTTCACACTTAATCATATTTACGTTTGAGAAATTTGTTGAAGCATATTCTCAGGATGATTGTTGCTTGGATTTAGTAGCCATTGTTTTTTAATTAAGTTTAGTTCCACTGATTTAGAAACTTATTTCATTTTGTTCTCCATTCTAAAAAGTTGAATCGCTGAGAAATTATTTCCTGTCTTGTTTTCCTCAACTACCTTAGTGTTTTACGAATTCATGAATTGAGTTTCATGCAGAATCAAAAAAGTACAAAGCTGTTATCATTCGAATCGATAGTCCTGGAGGAGATGCCCTTGCTTCTGATTTGTGAGTTCTTTTATAATTTTGCCCAGCTTCAACTTTTTGAGTGTGTGTTTATGAAGTCTATTATTTCGTTCAACTAGCTCTGACAGCTTGTAATGAAATAAACATTCTTAACGTTTGTGGTATTGAATATTTATCTCAATTTGTCTCAGGTTAGTGTTAGTCTTTGCATTCAGTCTCCTAATGATTTCTTGACAATTTCTGGAGGCATTTCGACATATTATTGTTCTTGCAATGTCGTGGTATTTGTGTTGTATTAAGGATTAGAAAATGGTAATAAACATCGAGGTGGTAGTTTCAAGAGAATTTGTAAGACATGTCAATGATGCCATGACACACTACATGAGATATACATCTGGTGCTAGATCTCCTGATGCTGCAGACTATTGATTTCCTTGTCTCCAGCGAAGAAGCTGAAATGAACCATTCCCCTGGTAGTGGTACATGTTCTAATAATCTTAATCGTTACCATAAAACATTCCTTGGATAGAGGAATGAAACCAAGACCTAAATTGAGGTGCTCTGTTAGAGAAAAATATATTTTAGTATAAAGATAGAGTTGTCTTGCTTCAGCATTCATGTGCGATCATAATATCTGACTCTGATTGAAGTTTCTCAATCAATAGAGGCTTCTAGTAGTTCTCTTATAAACAAGTTGAGGAACTTTAATACCCTCGCCCCTGGCATTTTTACATTATAGTTGCAAACGGAAAACATTAAAACCAGACAAATACAGGGTTATGTCTAATAATTAAATTTATTGTCAAAAATTATGAATTCATTCATTAGAATGCTTATTTAGTTGCTAAGATGTATGAACGTGAACTGCCAAGGATACCGGTTAGAATCACATAAAAACGATGAATGGCCTTGAGCGTTGGTAGAGGATTTTTAATCATTTTATGCTTCTCCCTCATGGAACTTGTGAGTTGTGTGTATAATATCCATTGAAATCTTTTTTTGATAGATGCCAATGGATAAATGAAATCTGTTGCGTAGCATGGTTCTATAATATTATTTATGTAATATATTGTGTGTGTTTACCTTCTAGAGTAGTATTCTTAATCAATTCTGATGATGGCGTTTACTTCTTTCTCCTTTTGTTTATAAGGGATCTACTTTGGTTGGTTTTTTTTTTAATAAACAGAATGTGGAGGGAAATCAGGCTTTTGGCTGCCAGTGTACCTGTTATAGCATCAATGTCTGATGTAGCTGCTAGTGGAGGATATTATATGGCAATGGCTGCAGATGTTATTGTTGCTGAAAACCTTACATTAACTGGTTCAGTTGGAGTTGTGACAGGTAAATTCTGAGATCAATGCTAGTGTATTCGTTACAGAACTGCCTTTAGATGAAAAGGATTTGAGTATAAATGGATCTCTACCTGAATTTAGTTTACTTATGCTTGTAGCAAAGATCAACTTGGGAAAATTGTACAATTATGTTGGATTTAACAAGGAGATCATTTCAAGGGGAAGATATGCAGAAGTTGTCGAAGCTGAACATCGACCATTCAGGTACTCCCTTTTATTTTTAAGATGATAAATGTGGGTATGAGGAAGGCACATGTGATGCCCTGACTTTTTTATGGATTGAATGGCTCCTGTGACACGTCTTGGGAGCTTAACATGCCCTATTAACTAAGTTCCTCCTGAGTAATTACCCCAAAAATTCACTTTGATTCACTATGTTTTAGCAGCTTTCTGGGATACGGAAGAACATGCACCCCAAATCCGAAATAAAAACACACCAACACACATGCACACATTTACTCAGATAGATCCAGTATCCACAGTTGTTGGCAATGATAACTAACAATTATAAAGTGCTCCTGTTGGCCGCAATAATAATATGGTTACCAGTAGGGATGGGCATTCAGGGCTGGTTGTTCGAATACATAAAATCGGATTCGCGTTGAATTTGTTGACAAACTTTTCAGGGGTACCCAACATGTCGGGTATTGGTTATGGTGGAGGTACCTATTCAGTATTCAGGGGTTAGGGAGCCTGAAAGTGTTTGGATATTCAGTATTCAGGGGTTAGGGAGCCTGAAAGTGTTTGGACAGAGGTGACACATTTGCAGTTTTAGGGATTAGGGTTCACCTGGGCAAAGAAGAATAAAGGTTTGGACTGAATGGATGGATATTGTCTTGCTTAAGCTTAATTAATGGTGTCAATCGACTAAACATCTAAAATGGAAAGAAGTGTAGTTTTTTGTAAAATTGAAAAGTTAAGGTGTGGTTTTAGATACAAAAATATATGGGTATCAAAATACAGATTTCGTTATAGTTCGGGTAATTTTTGAAAGTCACTCAAAATTCAATGAGTCTATTAGTATGCTGAAATCTAACATTAAAACAAGTCCCAAACATGTTGACTTTTGAAATCTAATCAATTGAATCTGCTCCCCCCTTCCAAACGTTGGACATTATGTCTGTACTATGCTTTATGAGTAGAAGATTGCATACCTGCACATGTATTTCAGTGCTCAGTGCTCACTAATTTCAAAGAGAAAAAAAAAAAAAAAAAAAAAGGGGGTGTTAGACTGGGATTTGGGCTTAACTTTTCTACCTTCAATAATTTAGGGTACCCGACCATTGCTTAGATTTACCGGACAAAGGTAACTGATGGATATCATAAGACAGGCTTTGAGTCAGCATGAGTTTCTGAGAGAATAATAAAGTGAATGTGTTAAAAGGTGGTTGATACGCAAGTGCTTTATATGATTTATCAGTGTTTCTTGCTTTTTAACTTTTTGATGTAATACTTGGATTGATTGCATGCCCCATTTTCTTAGGTATTACTTTAAATATTAAAGTATAGGGGTGTCTGTGGCTAGTCCCTCCATACAGTTGCTCACTTGAATGAGATAATATTTCATACACAGAGAAGATGAAGCCGAACATTTTGCTAAGAGAGCACAGGATGTGTACAAACAGTTCCGAGACAAAGCAGCCTTTTCAAGATCAATGACAGTATGTTATTCAATACATGTTGCATTTGGATATATCTTGCTAATTCTCTTTATATTTTGCAAAATTCAAGCAAGCATATGTGACAGGTGGACGAGATGGAAAAAGCTGCACAAGGGAGAGTTTGGACAGGTCACGATTCAGCTTCTCTCGGGTTGGTGGATGCTATCGGTGGATTTTCTCGAGCTGTAGCAATTGCAAAACAAAGAGCAAACATACCACAAGATAAGCCGGTAAGTGTAAACATATTGAAGTGACTGGAAATGTTGATGCTAATTGCCCCAGGTAATTCATTTGATTTATAGTCCTGATTCATAAATTCATAATGATAAGCATTAAAGGTTATGTTCTTGATAATTATTCTTGTTACTTACAATGATCTGTTAGGATCCCCATTCGCCTCTGCCCTGAGCCCTTCCCAACAATAAACTTTATTTTCCAGTTAACTCTGCTTAAAATGCGTTTCACTACCAATTTCCAACAATCAACTCTAAATTTTCCTTCATAAGAATATTCCATTTTGATTCCTTCTACTATTCATTTAATTTTTATTTCTCAAATTATTATATTGTATTTATTTAAATATATATCAATTTTATTTATAAAATACATAAATTTTAATTTTTTATTGCTATTTTTAATATTTCAATTTTTTTTAAATATAATCAAATATAATTTGAATTGATATTCAACAAATTATTGTGCAAGCACAATAAACACACACTGATATTTAGTTATTTCATTATTGGAACTAATGTTTAATATAAATGAAATATACTCCGTAGTCCGTATTACTAATAGTGAAAGAAGTTACAAATAACACAAAAGAAAAGAAAAAGGAAAATGTTTTGCGCTGCCTACAGTGCCCCACTACAAACAGCAGAAACCTATTCATTTACCATAAAAGTAGCGGCCCGTCTAACGTCTGGAGTTTATTATTGGAGAAAACTTTGATGGGAAAGTGGAGTTTTTTGCTAAAATACCGTAGCCATTGGAGTTGCTCTAAGTAGTTACTAGTTAGATAACTTACATTATGTGATTCCATTCCTCTATGCATTTTGTGTTACCATATGTGGCTAGTCCAGAATTGGCCAACATCCAAATGCCAACCAAGGTTATTAGTTGCTTGGAAAAGTTTACAGGGGTTTAAATCCAGGAACTCATTTATCTAATGGATTTGAACCTGCACACATAATATGCGACCTGGAGAGTCATGGTTGAGCTCTAATATTCTTTAGTCCATTTAGAATGCCGTTACACTTTCTAATTAGATCAGTATGTGTGTGCGTCACTACTTTGCATACTATTTCTGCTTTGCCTTTCCTTTCGCCATGTTTATTGAAGAGATTTCATGTGCAACTACTTTGGGACTACTACATGCTTGCTTACTTTAGGCACCTTTTTCGGCACCTCTTACATTCTTATGGAGTTTCAAATATATACAGTGAAAGAAGTTGTAATAAATATCTTTCTATAGGTTCAAACATAGTTATCATGGCGTCATGTTGTTGGAATGGCGGTGGATGATCTGCCAAGCCCCATTGATTCGCCAAGTTTGTGCAGACCCCTCAACCACTGCTTATAAACCCTATAAAGCTCTAATCTCTCTTCCTATCCTCCCATTGCTGCTGTTGGCTATTGCCCTGTTCCCTGTCACTGTGTTTGTGTGTTTACCCACTCGCTGGTCGGTGGTCACTGCAGCAGGATTGGTTTCCTTTCTTCCTATTTGGTGAAAAAGCCCGGGTTTTTTAATTGGTTTTTCAGCTAGTTTGACCAATAAAATAGCTAATTGGAGTGTTTGGTAAACCAAAAATAGAATTAGCAAATTGTGGTAAATAAGTTAATTTTGAAACCCTAGTTTTTCTAGCATTTTGAAACAGCTGCTTGGCTAGGATGATATTTTAGCTAGTTTTCCATCATCAACTAATTTTTACCAAATACTACTTTTTAATAATAAATACTATATGTTATCGAAACAACTAGTCAAAACATCTTATAAAATCCGCTAATCCAAGAAGTTAAATTTAATCAGCTAACAGCTATCAGTTAGCTATCAGGTAACAACTAAATGTCAAACATAGTCATTGGCTTATTGCCTTATTTGGTACGGTCTTTTGTCTTGGATAGATCCCTGTAGTTCGTCTCCTTTTCCTTTTTTTATTATTCTTATTATTGTTATTATTGCCACTAGTCCTTTGCAATTATTATATTAATACTACCCGACCTTTTTTTTCTTTTTTTTTTTCGTTACTGTTTACTCTGGTGATTCTGGTCTCTGTATATGTATTCTCTGTTTCTTTTCTCCATCTTATTTGTTGAAAAACTTGACACATTTTTAAATATCAGGTGACTCTTGTGGAACTGTCGAGGTCTTATGCATCCCCGTTCCAGATTTTGAGGGAAATGGGAAACACACTGTTGGAAGCAGATGAATATGTGAAAGATTTGATGCATGAGATGGCATGTTCCGATGAAATTCAAGCGAGAATGGATGGGATTTTGTTTGAGAAAATGAAGGGAACTTCGGCAGCTAATTCTATCTCGACTCTCATCAAAGATTGCTTGAGGTCCCTCTGATGAATTCCTTCTCTATTGGCATGAAATATCACTTCATAAATAGTATATTTGTTACATGTCAAGGTGCATGTTTATGCATATTCATCAGAGTGACACTTATGGGGTAACACTTGAAAATGCTTTAAACACAGGTTTAGTGACCAAGACCAGCTCCAACGCCTACTCCAAAATGGCGTTGGACGGGAGAATGAAGGTTGCGGGCGCTCTAACGCGCCCGCAAAGCTGGAGGCCGCCATCGCAAAAAATGGCGATTCCCAAAAGTGCACCGCGAATTTTTGCAGTGTTCATCTCGTTATCCCTTCTTTTTTTTTTTTGGTATTTTTCATTTAATTTATACTTATTTGATTTTGTTTTTGATTTTTTTTATTTTGTTTTATCTTATTTAATAACATTTTTTTCGAAATTATATTTTCAATTTTATTATTATTTTTTAATATAATTTAAAATCTTTTACTTTAAAATATTAAAAAATAAATGGGAATGAGGACTTAGCCCAAATGGTTAAGTCCCTTGATTTCCAACGGAAGGTTGGAGGTTCGATTCTACCGGCCTCCTATCCCTCCCTTTTATTCCCCTTTGTAATTGTGTTATATGGGCTCCCGCCACCTATTTTTAAGGCCTTCAATGGCTCCCCCCAAAAAAAAAATATTAAAGAATAAATCCAATGGTTTATAAACCCTTTTTGAATATTATTCCACATCAACGGTCAAGATCCTACCGACACATTCGATGGTTCAGATCAACTCGTTTGAATATTATTCCACATCAACGATTAAGATTTTACCAACACATCTAATAGTTCAAATTTAAAGAATGATTCCAATGGTTCAGATCAAGTCGTTTCAAATTTTATTCCACATCAACGGTCAAGATCTACAGACATATCTAATGGTTCAGATTTAAAGAATGAATCCAATGGTTCAGAACAAAGTCGTTTGAATTTATTCCACATCAAGGGTCAAGATTCTACCGACACATCCAATGGTTTGGATTAAGTCTTTCTAAATATTATTCCACATTAACGGTCAAGATCCTACCGACACATCTAATGGTTCAGATTGAAAGCATGAATCCAAATGGCTCGTATTCTTTCTAAATAACATTCAATTTCTTTATTTAAGGTAGACATCTTATTAAGAATTGCACACTACCACAATTTTCATTGTATTTTGATTAAAAAAAATTCTTAGGAAAATGAATCACATCTTCGACGACAATGACAACCTTGAAGAGCTTCAACAAAGATTACTTCACCAAATGCATAACAACAATCTTGCAACACATTTCATAATTCATAATACATTAAACATCATAATTCATGCGTTCTTCCCACAAATGATCAATCAAAGCATAATGAAGTGATATATGTGCATCTTTTCCTTAATTTTCTTAAATCGGACAAGAAATGTCTGGAAT
This sequence comes from Hygrophila difformis, assembly GCA_030278955.1. NCBI lineage: Eukaryota > Viridiplantae > Streptophyta > Magnoliopsida > Lamiales > Acanthaceae > Hygrophila > Hygrophila difformis. The sequence goes on along the minus strand of JAOANR010000001.1, from coordinate 29,720,749 downwards.
TTATCGAGTCCTTTATTCACAATTTTAAGTCTGGGATTGGAACTTCTCTTGCTTCATCGATGGGTATATTAAGATTCCGCTCATACTCAATTATTATATCATGCATGATAATACACGCAGACATTATATCATGCAAATCATCCTTGCTCCAATATCGGGAAGGATTTGCAACAATTGCAAACCGGCTTTGAAGAACTCCAAACGCCCGCTCGACATCCTTCCTATAAGACTCTTGTTTCATTGCAAAATACCTCTTTTTTTTTGTGCGGGGATCATGAATAGTTTGAACAAGTGTTGCCCACTTTGGATATATTCCATCCGCGAGGTAATAACCTATATTGTAGACTTTTCCTTGGATGACATAATATGCTGGTGGAGCGATGCCTCTAGCGAGATCTGCAAAAAGATGAGATCTTTCCAAAATATTTATATCATTATTGGATCCTGGCATACCAAAGTACGCATGCCATATCCAAAGATCGTAATCAGCAATAATTTCCAGGATAATTGTCGATTTTCCACTATGCCCCGCATATTGCCCTGCCCAAGCAATTAGACAATTTTTCCACCTCCAATGCATGCAATCTAGAGAGCCTAACATCCCTGGAAATCGACGTTGTTTACCAATATACTGTAGTCTAGCAACATCACTGGGATTAGGAGATCTCATATATTGGTTGGAAAATATTTCAACGATTGCATGATAAAATCTTTTCGCACATTCAATTGTAGTTGACTCACCTATATTTATGTATTCATCGACTGCATCCGCCGGCATTCCGTACTCCAACACCTGAAAGGCAGCTGTAACCTTTTGTAGAGTGGACAACCCGGTCTCCCAAGTGCATCTATACGTTGAATGAAGTACTCGTCGTGCCTTTTTAAAGCTTCAATAATACGAAGATATAAATTTCGAGACATCCGAAAACGTTTGCGAAACATCTCTTTCTGCAACAATTTTTTAAACCCTAAATAAAGGATTTAAAACAAAAATAATATCATATGAATTCCCACGTACCATACTAACTGGTAAATAAAGAAAATGATGCGTTAACATCAAAATAAAAATAAAAAAAACCAAGAAGATAATTATGATTCATTTTATATATTTGAGTACATTTTTTCCTTAATAATAACTAGTATATATACTACATTTTTTGCTTAATACTTGTCACATTTATGCATTTCACATAATACAAGATACATTTTTAATTCTTAATAACTCAAATTATATAAAAAAAAATTATAAAAATTTAATATTCTAAAACTACATTATTACACTATTCCAACAATATTTCTTATTTGACTATATTTTTCTTATATAATTATAATAATATATTTGATCAAAGGAACGGAGGAAATATAATAGTAGTATTGTTCCAGTGAGATGGATCATTCTAAGTGTATTATGAAAATGTTTGGAAGCGAGCACATTCAAGTAGCAGATTGTGAAACAATATGCCTCATAAATCTGCTAGCTCCCAAACATACCTTTTTGTTATAAGTGCATTCTGACCAAGTTCATAATACTGCATGTATTGTACTCCTTCCGTCCCATTTCAAATGTTCAATTTTTTATTTTGGTCCATCCCACTTCAATTGTCACATTTCCTTATTTAGAAATTTTTTTACTCATTCAAACAAACATCACATCAACTATTTACTCCACTTTAACATAATAACTTATTCTACCTGTTTGGCCACCGGTTAAGGTCAATGACCTTTTTCTCCTCAAGGGAGGTACCGGAAAAGGATCAAATCGGTTACGGGTCAGAAATCACAATAATGCGCTCAAACTTGACTGAAATCGAATCCAATTCAATGGCAAAGCAGAGAAAAATAATGAAAAATCTACCAGTTGCTAAGAAAAATGGCTGATTATCCAAAACTAGCTCTTGAAATCTATCTGTTGGTAAGAAGCAACGGCTGACTCGAGAAAGTAACCGCTACAAACTAGGTTAAATCTAGGAAAGCTTGTAAAGAAAAGCAGTGAAAGATACAATAAACTAAATTGACATAATAAGAAATTTGAGGTGGATTGATCTCTTTTATTTCAGTGCCCGGAACCCCCTATTTATAGAAGGAGCTCAGTAACCACCCCATAACCGTCTCCGGAGCCGATCAATATCTCCCTCTTTCGGTCGAATCTGCTTCTACTCGTTTCGGCCGAACCTACATTTTGCCCTTGGCCTGATTTCTTCCCCCAGCTCTTGTGGTCTTGGGCTTTTACAAGTATTTTCCCCTTTTTCTTTAGCCCACCAACACTCATTTATCTTGACCCAATTATATGGCCCACCAACTTGGGTGGTTACAACAGATGCCCTCCTTACTTGGGCTCATTTTCTGGGTAGAAATGGCCCAAATAATTGGTTTCTCCTTATGCCAATTGCCAACACGATCTCCAAAATATCCGATTATCATTACTTTTCGGTATCACGAAACTTGCCATCATTACGCCGTGTCTTCTAATTTGCTTCTTCAAGTAACCGTCTCTTCTTAAAAAATTCTCTTCTTTTTCTTCTTTCTTTTACTCGGTCCCCCATTTTTTTTTTCTTCCTCCATGGATCCGAAGTCAAGGTCTGTCTCCGTTCCTTCTTCTTAACTTGTGAAGCTTGAGAAGTCATCCGCCTCTCGCTCGGCCGTTCGTCTCATCCCTAAAGGTTTTTGCATTTTGGGCCCGTTAGGGATTCCCAAAAAAGTGGACGAATGTGCTCGTATCTTCGACGAACGACCTCTTCCATTGTACTCTCAATGGTTCTCCTCCAAGCCTTGTACTCCGTCATTAGTCACTTGGCCGGCGGCCACTACTATATACATTTCTTGGTATCACCATCTGGAACGCCATTGATAATGTCCAAAATTGACCATTATTTCCAATCCATTTCCGTGTCTGAGACGGACATTTTGATCGCGTTTCCATCTTATTTTAATAAGAAAGCAGTTGAATTCGACAGATTAATGCGAGTTTGTAAGAACATTGAGCCGGTAATAAAAAGACACAAAACATGCAATTTTTAATTGTATTTGTGTTAGAAAAATCCAAAAACATGAAAAAAAGGAAAAAGAAAAGAAAAAGGAAGAAAAATGGGCAAAAGAATAAAAGAGCCCACAAAAAATTCAAAAAGATGGGAAAAAGATTGAAAATCCCACAACTGAAATTTGGTTAAGTGTTGAAGCACAATTCGAATTGTGCAATTCGAATTAATTCGAATTGCACACAATTCGAATTGCTGAAGAGAACAAAAAAATGGTTAAGTGTTGGGAAGGGATGCAGAAGAGCTAATTCGAATTACTCATAATTCGAATTAGGGAATGAAGAGAAGGAACCCAAAGGCAAAAAGGAGTGCAATTCGAATTGCCCAATTCGAATTAATTCGAATTAGCACAAACAATTCGAATTGCCACAAATGCAAGGAGGCCAAGCAGAAACCCTCATCCAATTCGAGAAAAGACCAATTCGAATTCTTGACATTAATGCGAATTGATGACTGAAGGCCACAATCCCAGCTCAAGGAAGAGATCTCACAATTCGAATTAATTCGAATTGGTTGAGATAATTCGAACTTCACTCAAAAATTCATCCAAATGAAGCTGTGGAGCATGAGCACAACACTGGTGGGCCTAGGGTTTCGAAGTTTTTCTATAAAAGCAGACCTTCCACAACAGAATCAAGAGATCAAAAAATTTGCCAAAAAGCAGCTTGGGGACAAAAAGAATAGCAGGAAGTTCCACACCCCTTAAGGGTTAGGTAGATAGTTTAGTTTAGTTTAGTTTATTTTTCTTGCAAGTAGTATAGTTTTTACATGCTTTGATTTTAGTTTAGTGTAGAAGCAGTTTGTGTAACCTTTAGAGTAGCCATTTCCATACTTTTTGTATGCTTTCTAGTTAGAATAAACCCTACCTTCAAGCTAATGATGGTTTTGGGTTCTTTATTTTGCTTTCAAAGTGTCAATACTAGAAAAATTTCCAGAAATGGTGTTATTCATGTGTTTTGATACTCTTTAATGCTTTCTTTAGAAATAAATGCTTAGAATGTTTGTTTGTTTCAACTAGGTTACATTTATTATGTCCTAGTTGACATTCAAACCTAATAAGTACATGTTTGGTGGGTTTTTGGTTTGATTTTGTGCCTTAGAGCTTCAAATAAGTGTTCTTAGGTTTTAGATGTTTTTAGAGTTTGATTAGAATTTACTTTTATGCCTTATTTTCTGCCTTGGTTCTGTTTTCTTGATGCCTTAGATAACATAGGTGTTCTTGACATTATGCATGTAGTTCTTAGATATTTAGAAGCTTTAGGATTTTTAATCTTTGAATCCTTTGTTTGTAGAAATAGGGTTTGAATCTTGTCAATACCCACTGGACATGTGTTTGTTTATTTCTTGAAAACCTCACTAGGGTGGCTGTGAAGTGACATTGATGTGAGATGAGGGATTTGGTAAATCTAAACCCATCATCAACCGCACAGTGTACACCTAACCCATATTTGTGAGAACAAATATTGTTGTTATTTGAAAATGTGTAATTCGAATTGAGGCAATTCGAATTATCTCGAATTGCCTAAGAGATTCGAATTGCACAAATAAAAATTTCCTTCATGTGGTTTCCAGCCAATTCGAATTCTCTAATTTGAATTAATTCGAATTGGTTTAACAATTCGAATTGGCATGGGAAACCACATTGTATCGCATACCATCCATTCATGCCTTGGTTTATTTCTCCATCTCTAACCAATTCGATTTGTGCTATTCGAATTAATTCGAATTGCTGGACAATTCGAATTCACTTTCCCCTTGAGGTAAATGCCTTAGTCAATTTGAGCAAGAAAAGGACTTCGCCAATTCGAGTTGTCCAATTCGAATTAATTCGAACTGGTCAATAATTCGAATTAGATGATGCTCCAATTCCTGGCAATGATTAATTGGGTAAGGTCATACTTCATTCTTCATGCATTCTCAATTCGAATTACCCCAATAATTCGAATTGAACTATCCTTTTATTTTGAAAACTCCATAAACATTTTCTTTCATGATTTGTGTAAGTTGCATAGGTGTATTGGGCCTAGGCCCAGTTCATCTGATTTCTATCCATTACACATTTCAGCCCACTAGTGTCTACTTATTGTGTGCTTAACATCCACACAATATCAAAAAACATTTTCTTACTTTCATGTTTTCTCTTTCACTGTGTGTATGAACGGGTGATGAGAAACACCACAGATTAATGTTGGTGAAAGGTCCCTTCACAGGGATATCGATTAACCCATCTTCTGTGTGTCAATCATTTATCTGTTATTTTGCATGATCTGGTTAGTGGTTGGTGGAAGCTCCGGCGAGCGTTCTCTTCACTAAGAGTTTTGATTAGTCACTCAGCCAATTCCTAATCAGACACAGTTTTCCTCTTCTTTATCTTAATTTCTCAACCTGAATTCAAGTTGCAATAGTATCAACTGATGTCGACCAACATCAGTTGAGAAATATTACAGCAAGAAATATGTGGGTTTTTCTTCCACTCACAGACAAAAGAAAACTGAATGACGGCGGTCACCGTCGTTTGGAACTCTTTCTGTCTAAAATCAGTCATCTGGGATAATTGGGAACCGGACAACAGATGTTTGCGGTCCGGGAAACCCCAACTATCTCTGGCACCCTTTTTAGCCGATTTCTTCTCATCTCAGGCTAATCCACCTTTGTGTATCGCATTCTGTCTAACCCCACCATATATTTTGGGGTGTTTTATTTTCCTTTTCATATACTTGTATGCATGATACTATTATGTAGATGTTCCAGTCATATCATTATTTTGGGGATCCTTCTCCTTGGACACAGAAGTCTTGATCTAAATCAGATGTTGCATAATAAATTTCCAACAAAAATTCCTTTATAAAATCCAGATCGGAGTAAGGGATAACTTCGACAGTTATGACTAATTCATATTCTACCGGGGGTTGATTTTGAGAGCTTAGAAGCAGAGTCAGCGATTAGGTGTCACCTAGACTGAAAGGATCTGTGTTTTAATTGAGAGTTTAGTACCTGTCTAGGGAATGATTTTCAAATATTCATTTGCTTCTCGAAATTGCTGTGTATCGCATTAAGTCAATATCCACTTGGGTATAGATGAGATGTGATAAATAATACTAGAGGAACAACATATAGGCCTTGGTGAATTTCTAAGGTAGGGGTGAGCATTCCTTCGACTACTATCTTCTTCTGCCAAAGTCTAAAATTGAGTCTTGAGTGAGTACATCCGGAATAGGTTCATTTATGGATCTGTTTCATTTAGTTTGTATCTCATAACTACCCAGATGTTGTAAGCCCTGTGGCTTATTGATATCTCGGGGCTTCTTGATCTACATCTGGTCACCAAGACCAGCGGCTCTTTTATACTAACGGAAAGAGACGTTTTTAACGCTTCCGAGTGATAGATTTAAATGCTTTCTTTACAGCTTTCTTACTGCTTTCCTTTAAAATGCTTTCATAGAGGTCACTCGGAAGAATTAGGGGCTGTCCATCTGTTAAAAGGTTTGAGAGTTATGGAATGGTTTGGGGCTTGATTTGAAACTTTGGGTGTGACATGGGGGAATGATAGGAGTACTTGGCACATCAACTAATGATTTGTCAGGTGTTGCTTGTCCGCCACAGATAAATGACACGCTCTGACGGGAGCAGTTGTAAATCTGTGGTATCTTAGAATTTATTGTCATAAGAGTATGTAAACTCTTACTGTAAGTACCTGTCTGTTGAAGGGAACATGGTATAGAGAGCATGAGAGTTAGCTAACTGGAGGATTATCCCAAGCTAAGTTCTGTGTATTAAAAATGGAAGTTGAATTGTGTTTCATCTGAATCTTGTCCAATCTTTATTATTTCCTCCCTGTCCCTTCTGTCACATTTAAATCTGCTTTCTAGATAGCGTAGCATAATTTTACATTGCTTTCTTAGTATAATTTACTTGCTTTCCTAGATATAATTTACCCTGCTTTGTAGAATAACTTTTAGTGCCTTCATGATCTGGATTTAAATTATGTCTCGTAGTTGTTAGAAACCATTGCAAAACTTGAATCGAGTAACCGAGTGGAAAATCTTAGTAAACGACGTGGGCCCTGCTTCTATCGCACATCCTCCAGTGAACGATCCGGTACTTACTATAAATTACTGCAATTTTTGACTCCGTGCGCTTTCGGGGCACAGTTTCTTAACACGAGTAATAAAAACGTGACAACCTATAAATATATCCCTAATCCCAACTCCATCTTCATAAATCGGTTTCTTTAATAAAACCTAAACCGGGATATTATTTCAGAAAAACACTCGTGTTGCGAAATCTGTCAAAAGTTTCATGGCGCCGTTGCCGGGGATTTTCCGGGCGCCATTTGAAATCAAGGTTTCGCACTCGAGTAATAAATACTCGTGTTATGCAAATTTGTCAAAAGTTTCATGGCGCCGTTGCCGGGGAGGATGCAGCGCCGTTTACTAGGAGAATTACACTCCTGATTTACTCATAGATAGTTTTTGTATATACTTTCAAACCATTACTGACCTGGGGATTGTACAGGTGCTGTCAAATCGTGATAGCAACTGCTTATGCAACGGAGGAGGAACACATTGCCTGAGCTACCGTTCGATCTAGAAATAGAAAGGACCGCTCGCCAACTGAGGGCAGAAGCCAGAAGAAGGAAAGAGCAGGAGCGCAGAATACACAACTCACCCGTAACTTCGAGCAGTGACTTATCAGACATGGCAAATAACCAGGACATTCCCCCGATCTTACCCATAGACCAACCACACATCCACAATCAACCACCAAATAATCCTGGTAATGGAGCTGACGGAGGAGCGGTAGAACATCCTAATCGTGCCAACGAGGAGGAGAATCCACCTGACATTAATCAGCAAAGATACCAGCAGTTCCACCAACAACCACCACCACCCCTAAACCAATTCCACCAAAATCAAAACATACCAAACCAACAATACCAGAACCAAGCTTTCAATCGAGATCAGTTTCAGAACAACCCACAGGATCCACATGACTTCCAGCAATTCCCCAACTACCACCAACAGTACCAGAACCAAGCTGAACAAGGAAATCAACAACAGCAGCAAGCAGCAGCAGACTTCATGCAACCAATAGTAGAGCCCTATCTGGATGGACCTGGGAGAGCACACTTTCCTGCACGCAATTTCGAGCTCAAACCGGCACTCATTAATTTGGTGCAAAACAATCAGTTCTGCGGTGCAAATCATGAGGACCCTCATGATCATCTCCAAACCTTCCTGGAGCTCTGCGACACAATCAAAAATCAGGGAGTCTCTCCTGATGCTATAAGGCTAATGTTGTTTCCATTTTCTTTGTATAGTGTGCCAGGGACTGGTATAAGTCATTGCCTATCAATCAGAGGAGCACTTGGGCAGACTTGGTGAGGAACTTTTTGCTGAAGTATTTTCCGGAATCAAAGATTGAGGAAGGACGAGCTAAAATTGGAGAGTTCAAAATGAAGCCAGACGAGTCATTATATGACGCGAAAGAAAGATTCTTGGGCCTCATAAGGCGATGCCCCCAGCACGGATATCGGCCTTGGGAGCAGTTGAGGAAATTCTACGGAGGACTCACCCATCCATGGAGAACAATGTTAGACGCTGCTGGCGGACGACATTTACTCCACCTGCCTATGGACCAAGCTTGGGAGAAGATTGAGACAATGTCTGTCAATAGATCTATCCTGAAGATGATAGGAAGGAGGATCCTCCTAGAAAAGTTTTTGCTGTAAGAGAAGGGAAAACAAATTTTGAAAAATTGCAAGAACAGGTAGCTGCGATACAGCTGAGCCAGGATAAAGGGAAGGGAATAGACACTTCCCAGGCAGGAGCTTCATCCAACCAAGTTCAAACACAGCAATCGGGAATTGTCTGTGGGCTGTGTCAGGGACCTCATCCAACTGACACATGCCAACAGATAGCTACCGAGAGTTGTAATTATGTCGGGAACTACCAAAATCGCCATCCCAACCTCTCCTATTCCAACAACAATGCACTCAATGCACATTTGTTGCAGCCAAACCAGCCCAACCAGTTCGCAAATCAAAACCCACAGCAAAACTTCAGACCTCAGAACCAAGGATTCGTCCAGCAAAGAGTGCAGAACTTCCAAAATCAGAATCAGAATTTCCAACCTCAGAGGCCTAATCAGAATCAAGGCCAGAACTTCCAGAATTTCCAATCCCAACCTGATCAGAATCAGCAGTATAACCAAAGGCCACCATCTTGTTTGGAGAGTCTGATGACCGAGTTTATAGCCAACCAGAAGGATATAAACCAACAGCTGCAGTCATCAATCAAGAATGTGGAGACGCAAGTCACCCAATTGGCTAAGGAACTGCAGAACAGGGGGAAAGGGACGCTTCCAAGCAGTACTGAAGCTAACCCGCAGTGTAAGGCAATCACATTGCGGGGAGGCAAGACTTTAGAAGGAAACATTGGACTTGGAAAAAAGACGGCCGAGAAGGAAAAGGATCCAGTGGAGGGTGAACAGGAAAAGGAAAGGATTGAAGAAAATGACGGTTTTGGACTGGTCAAGGACAAATCAGAGGCAGCTAATTCGCAGGCTGAAGCTGCACAGGAAGCTGAAAAGGGTATGGGTGAAGGTACAACTTCCTTCTCTTTACCACCAAAAACAAATAATAATAAGTACATGCCAAGGGTGCCATACCCGGCACGTCTTAAAAATAAGGAACAAGAAGAAAAATTTAAAAAGTTTTTAGAAAGACTGAAAGCTGTCGAGATCACTATTCCACTGGTTGAAATGATTTCAGAAATGCCCGTCTATGCTAAATTTCTTAAAGAAATGATTTCAGGGATGAGAAAAATTGAGCAGGATGAAGTGGTGATCTTGAACAGCAGCTGCAGTGCCATTATCCAGAGAGTGCTACCAGAGAAGAAGGAAGATCCAGGTTGTATCACACTACCAGTCCACATTGGGAAAACCAATGTTGGGAAAGGATTGTGCGACTTGGGATCAAGCATCAACGTTATGCCACTCGCCATGGCAAAACGTCTTCACTTGGGAGTCATTGAACCAGTTACAATGAAATTACAACTGGCAGACCGGTCAATTGCCCATCCAGTCGGAATCCTGAAGGACGTAATTGTCAAGACGGGGGGGACTCTTTTTCCTGTCGACTTTATTATTCTGGACATAGAAGAAGACTGCGAGATGCCACTGATCTTAGGCCGCCCCTTTCTCTCAACAGGTGGTGCACTCATAGACGCGCGATCAAATCACATCAAGCTCCGAGTCGGAGAAGAAGAGCTGAATTTCAATATGGGAAAGCTGCAGCAGTTTCCGTCTGAGGAAACTTGTTCCACATTTTCTGTAATAGATGGTAGGAGTGAGGATGAGAGCATAGACTCTGCGACTGATGAGCCAAACAAAGTTTCAAAACAGGTACTGAAGCCTGAAGGTGCGGAGCAGCCAAGGAGCTGCAATGCTGTCCACTTCGAGGACCCTATCACTGGGGACCTTGAAGAATTCGATGGAGTTGAGTTCATTCCGGAGGAGGACGAAAGCACCACGGAGGAGGAAGTGGACCCTGTACTGACACAGGGTCCTGAAGGTAAATCTGATCCCTCTCTCCCACCCATTTCTCGCAAATTACTGCCTTCCGTTGAATGCCCGCCAGAGCTTGAACTTAAAATACTCCCGGATCATCTTAAGTACGTTTTTCTCGCTGAACATAAAAGATTACCGGTAATTGTGTCAGCCAAGCTGACACAAGAACAAGAAAAAGCTCTGGTAGGCATTCTAAAGAAATATGTACATGCAATCGGATGGACCATTTCTGATATAAAAGGAATAAGCCCCTCTGTTTGCATGCACAGAATTTTAATGGAAGAGGAGTACAAGCCCTCAAGGCAACCACAAAGACGTCTGAACCCCCATATGCAAGAAGTGGTAAGGAAAGAAGTTATCAAGCTCTTAGATGCTGGTATCATCTATCCTATATCTGACAGCAAATGGGTTAGCCCAGTGCAGGTCGTACCGAAACGTGGGGGGATCTGTGTAACGACTAATGAGCAAGGAGAAGAAGTGGCGACACGTCCAGTCACCGGTTGGAGAGTTTGCATCGACTACCGAAAGCTCAACACCGCTACTAGGAAGGACCATTTCCCCTTGCCATTCATTGATCAGATGCTGGAGCGGTTGGCTGGGAGGGAGTTCTATTGCTTTTTGGATGGGTATTCTGGCTATAATCAGATTGTAATAGCTAGCGAGGATCACGATAAGACCACATTCACATGCCCATATGGAACTTTTGCATACAGGCGCATGCCATTTGGACTTTGTAATGTGCCTGCCACATTTCAAAGATGCATGATGTCAATTTTCTCAAAATTTATCGAAAAATGCATTGAAGTTTTCATGGATGACTTCTCTGTGTATGGAGATACTTTTGATGAATGTTTGACTAATCTTGCACAAATTTTGAAAAGATGCGAGGACACTAACCTAGTTTTGAACTGGGAGAAGTGCCATTTCATGGTCACCGAAGGAATAGTGTTAGGTCACCGCATCTCGCGCGCAGGTATCGAAGTCGACAGGGCTAAGGTCTCAGTCATCTCCAACCTTCCATTGCCTAATTCAATAAAAGCAGTTAGGAGTTTCTTAGGGCATGCCGGTTTCTACCGGAGATTCATTAAAGACTTTTCTAAAATTGCCAAGGCGCTCACTAACTTGCTTTGTAAAGAAAATTATTTCGTAATAAATGAAGCGTGTGTTCAAGCCTTTGACACGCTCAAAGAAATGTTGATTTCTACTCCAATAGTGCAACCACAATGTGTGATGCAAGTGATCTCGCCGTGGGTGCAGTTCTTGGGCAACATAAGGAAGGGAGGCATTGTGTAATTCATTACGCAAGTCATGCCCTGAATGAGGCCCAAATCAACTACACCACCACGGAGAAGGAGATGTATGCTATGGTTTTTGCGTTTGACAAATTCAGACAATATCTTATTGGTACGAAAACCACAGTGTACACAGATCACTCTGCACTGAGATACTTGTTTAGCAAACAAGACGCCAAACCTCGATTAATCAGGTGGGTACTTTTGTTGCAAGAATTCAACATTATAATAAAAGATCGGAAAGGCAGAGACAATGGTGCTGCTGACCATTTGTCTCGACTAGAAAATGATAAAAATGAGCTAGCCGTAAATGAGAATTTTCCGGACGAGCAACTGTTTGCCTTGCATCTTCATGATCAAGCTTGTCCGTGGTTTTCCAATATTGCTAACTTTTTAGCATGCGGAATAATTCCACCATTCCAGAGCAGGGGCCACAAAGCGAGGTTCAACCGAGATGTAGTTAACTACTTCTGGGAAGATCCTTATCTCTTCAAGCATTGTGCAGATTCGATTATTAGACGATGTGTAACTGAGCACGAGGCTTATCAAATCGCTAAGAAATGCAATGAGTCGGAATATGGAGGTCACCATGGCCCCACTCGAACAGCTCATAAGGTGCTCGAGTGCGGTTTCTATTGGCCTACCATCTACGAGGATTGCAAAGCGTTTGTTAAGACTTGCGACAGATGCCAAAGACTAGGGAATATCTCCAAGAGGGATGAGATGCCTCAACAAGGAATTCTCACTCTCGAGATTTTCGATGTATGGGGTATTGACTTCATGGGACCATTCCCGACATCTGATGGGAACCATTACATCTTGGTAGCTGTCGATTACGTTTCCAAATGGGTTGAGGCGGTTGCACTGCCAACCAATGATGGCAACCGGTCATAAAATTTTTGAAAAATAACATTTTCAATAGATTTGGTGTACCCAGGGTGATCATATCAGATGGAGGAACCCATGTTGTTAATAAAGCGTATGCAAATCTTATGAGCAAAAATGGGATTCTCCACAAGATCGGCACGCCTTACCATCCTCAAACCAGTGGTCAAGTCGAGGTTTCAAACCGCGAAATCAAACACATACTCGAGGCCACTGTGGGGATAACCCGCAAAGATTGGTCATGTAAGCTCAATGATGCTTTATGGGCATACCGCACTGCATTCAAGACTCCCATTGGGATGTCTCCATACAGACTCGTCTTCGGAAAAGCCTGTCATCTGCCCGTAGAACTAGAGCATAAGGCTTTCTGGGCCGTAAGAACGCTTAATTTTGACCCACGAGTTGCTCAGAGTAAGCGCAAGTTGGACCTCAATGAAATTGAGGAAATACGTGCACAAGCTTATGAAAGCTCGAGGATTTATAAAGAGCGGACCCAGAAGTTACATGATCGTCGAATCAAGTCTAAACACTTCTATGTTGGCCAGAATGTCTTGTTATTCAATTCTAGGTTGAAGCTGTTCCCCGGAAAGCTTAAATCCAGATGGGAAGGGCCATACGAAGTGGTGCACGTGTTTGAAAGTGGGGCTGTCAGGATCCGAACTGACAAAGGAGAGCTGGTAGTGAATGGACACAGATTGAAGGAGTATCTTGGGCAGTTCGACCCCGAAGAAGAAGCTCAAAAGACAACAGAACCGGCTTATGCTCAATAAATATTATACATATACCTACTTATTTATTTATTACTTGCTCTATCTATTTTTATTGGGAAAAAGTATCCAAAAATCAATTGAACATTTAGAGTACTAAGACTGTAAATGTGAGGATGTTGATATTTGGAGAAAACCTAATGCTTTCTTATAATTGTTTTGCAGGAATTCGAGGAACCAACAAAAAGCAAGATAAAGCTTCCAAAAACCAGGTTCCCGGTTGGGATAACATTATATTTAATGGAAGTTAATTTTGGAATTTAGAGAAATCTAAAATCCAGAATAAATTCATAAAATAAAAATGTTAACCCAACCTAATTTATGCAGGCAATATATTTTAGATTCTATTTCTGTGTAGATATGTATGCCATTTAGTTCATATTTATGAACAAAAATTTTTGAAAATCCAAATTTTCCTAAGTCTTGAATGTGGTTTAATTTTCATTTCAAGATAATTCGAATTAAGTCGAATTATTTGGAACAAACCACATAAGACAATTTTTGCCTTAGTAATTTTCACCATTCGGATAAGTTAATTCGAATTATGCAGGCAATTCGAATTAATTCGAATTAATTCGAATTAATTCGAATTGCCAAGCAAATTCGAATTAGCACCCAAGGCAAAATTTTCGGAGTGTATTATAGCCAAGTAGCAATTCGAATTACAGGGCAATTCGAATTAATTCGAATTGACCAAATAATTCGAATCAAGCTACAAAAGGCATTTTTCTTGTGCAAGTAAGCAATTCGAGTTATTCAGGCCAATTCGAATTAAGTCGAATAGGCCACAGTAATTCGAATTAGCTCACTTAGGCACCTTGTGCGAATTTTGCTCGCATCCTCAGGTTCGAACTGTGAGTCAATTCGAATTAATTCGAACTGATCTCAAAATTCGAACTTGCTTTGAATTTTTGTCTTTCAAGCCAATTCGAATTAATTCGAATTGGCCTGAATAACTCGCACCCTCACAGAATGCATCAATTCGAATTAATTCAAATTGATGCATAATTCGAACCCCCCCTTTCCAAATTCCTTATATACCCTTGTTTCCCCCCACTTCCATCACTTTCACTTTTCACTCTCCCAAAACTTCCCGTATTCTCTCTCGCGAAAACTGCCTCCATCGCGATACCAGTCGAGCATTTCGACCTTTCCTCCGTTCGAACTCGTCGGAAATGGCATCTTCGTCGTCTAATCCGAGTGGGAGCAGGGGGTAAGTGTTGCTATTTCGATTTCGCGCTCGGTTTCACTTTACAGTTTTGTCTTTTCATCTTCCTTGCGAAATCGGGGTTGGGGAGGGAATGTGTTTCGTTTTTCATGTTGGGGATGGCCGGAAAGTGGTCGGAAATGACTGGGTATGGTCGGGTAAAGGGTAGAACCGCTTAGGGCAGAACCTAGGTTTCTAGGGCTTTTTGTTGAAACTGCCATTTTTTTTAGGGTTCGAAGGTTTCTGTGCTTTTAAGGGATGTTCATTTTGAAAATGAGGGTTGCAAAACCCCCAAAAATCTGTTTTTGTTTGTTTTTGTGAGTATTTTGATGTTTTACTCTTATTTTGTGTTATTATGTGAATATAGGGTTAACACTGTGGTTACGTTTCTTGGTCACTATGTTGTTTTATTCAGTAGATATTTGATGATGATAACTGAAAATACATGTTGATGACATCTGCAAATCTATGTTTTTAAAAGCATAAGTTTTGTTGACAACTTTGTGCATTACAGTAGTAATTATGGACCAAAATTATTTTTGTTTATCTTAATGTTTGCATGTATTCTACTATATGAGTATTGTAGTAATAAATGTTTCTGTCGGGTACATGTTACCCACACTTTGCAAACTCAGCTCTAGAAGTTGATTTTTGCACATCCGGGACACATGGTACAGACGAAACCATGCCAAAATTTTTCCAACACTCTTGGCATGGCATTTATGTGTAAAAAGACAAATGGTAGAATGTTCTTTGCTCTAAAGTGTTTGATCTTTGCCAACTTGGGACAAGTGGGGAATGTTCATAAGGAATGTTTTGTTATATTCCTTAAAAACCCACTTCCCAAAACAAAATCCAAATGGGGGACCACTTACACCCCCAATTTCATTAAATAAAAAAGTCAACACTTTTGCATAAAAATCCAAAAAAATTACCTTTTGTATGCATGCATGTCTATTTTTATTTTTATTTTTAATTATTTACTTTTCATGGTCCATTATGACATACTAGTAACTGCATGATTTGTCGCTTGCATTTGCTTTTCATCATTAATCTCTTATCTTTCCTATCTCACATGATTTAAATCACTTTTTAAGTGATAAAAATCAAAAATTCTCTTTCGTAGGCTCAATAACCTATGAAATTTCATCTTTTTGGTCATTTAACCACCCAAAAACATCTTAGACTATTTATAGTCCAAGAAAAATTTTAAGGATCCACAATCCTTATTTCTCTCGCTTTCCCTCTTTCTGTTGCAATAAGAGTTAGATTTAATAATCCAACTCCAAGTCTTTTCATTCCATAAGTTCGAGTGAAAAAAAAAACCAACTAACTCACATTTAGAGCTTAGCTCAAAATGTGAGGATGTTGATTTTCAACTTGAATATCTTTATTAAAATTTGTTAAAAATAGTTCCAAATCCTTTTCTCCAGGGACCAACTCATTATAGATTCCTTGATGGGTCTTCCAAAGACGACTCCAGACCGTGCTTTCTTGGACATCCAACGGCTGAAGAAAGAGGCATAAGAGAACAGGGTGGCTATAAGAAATGAACACAACCTGAATATGGACCATCAGATTGAGTGGAAGTTCGAAATGAAAGATCATTGGTGGAGTGCTATTCCAGAAGAAGAAAGAAATGATAGAGCAACGGGCCTCGAGAGAGACTTTTGCCAACACGTATGGAACTTCTGGAACCAAGAGTTCGATGAGGCAAGGTACGACCAGCGGTTTGACGACCCGAAGGTTCACTATGAGCGAATGGTTTGGAGAATGAAACGACAGAAGGCTTATTGGAACAGAATGCTTGAGATCCACTTCGGAGATAGGAGAGCATCATCCTTTGATACAGTCCTCATCCAACCACCCATCACAAAGGAAGTAAAGATGCATTATGCCCCCAAGACGCCTCCACCGCAACTAGTTGCGTCAACTGGTGTACTCTCCATGACAGAGGCCTTCCCATTCACGTACAAGAAGGAACTATTCGACAACGGGACTGTCTGCGGACCAGAGGAGCAGCTATGGCTGACATTGCGTGCAAAGGAGCGTCATACTGAAATGACATACAACTTCCGGGACTCTCTCCAGGCTGTGCTGAACTATGGACAAGCCCACCACACTCCAATGCTGGATTCAATCATTGAGAAAACAAAAGCAGTCAGGAAACTGTGGGGGGAATACATGACAGCATGGGGAAAATGGGAAAAAGACATCAGAGAGTCTGTACTAAGACCAGGGGTAGTAATACCTCCGGAAAATGTGGAAATTATCCCAGTCTTCTTGCCAAAAAGATTTCCGGCAGTTGAGCCCCGAGAAGCTACAATGAAGGGGATGCCCAATTTCGAGCTAATGAGAGCCGAATGCATTGCAATGATTCAGAACAGATCATGGGACAGAATGGGAAGAAAGAAGAAACAGATCTCAGTCATGGGTAAAAACAAGTGTTTGGAGTTTCTTAACATTCCACCAATCCGAGACCTAGGACATCTAAAAGAAAAAGAGGCGGACATCATGGACACCCTGTACGCAGAGATGAAAAAGAAGTTCCTCGACCTGCTACGTGAAATAGATGCAAAGGGTCTGAGGCACTGTCAAGAACACCGACCTCGCCTGCAGTATGATACGGGATTCCAAGGTGTCCTAGGCAGATATTTCACATTAAAATGGACTGCGCAACTCACAGCCATGTCTGAGCCTGAATTCATCCAGAAATATCTGAAGATCAAAGGTCCGGAATTTGGATTAGGAATTGAGGATGAGGACAAGATCATTGACGATTATGTTGATCCAACCTCCGAGCAATCTCGGCCTGCCGAATCTGAACCCTCTTAGACTGAAACCGAACCAGAGCCACCCAAGAAAAAGTGAAAACTGATAAAGTTGGCAGATAAAGAAAAGTCTGAAAAATCTGCTGAGCCTCAGATCAAAATCCAAGAACCTCTGAGTCAGCCAAGGATCATTCCCCCTGTGCCCAAATTTTATGATGAACCTTCCAAGCCGAAGGACAAAGGCAAGAAGCAAGCTATTGAGCTATCCAAGAAAGAACAGCTGCGTAAGGCCCAAGAGCAAGCCGACGCAGAATTGGCAAAGAAAGTCCAAGAGGATGCTGATGCAGAAGCAGCAAGGATAGCTCAAGAGGAAGCTGAGATAGATAGGATTGAGACACAGAGGAAAAGCAAGTACGATGCCCGACAAGCTGAAATAGCGAGAAGGGAAAAGGAGGAGGCTGAGATTGAAATGGCAAAAGAAACGGGGGAGTGGAAGCAGAGAATGGAAGCTGCAAGGGCTGAGAAAAATCGATTATGGAAGGAACAAATGGCCAAGCTTGCTGAAGAGGAGGCTAAGAAAGCAGAAGAAGATGCCAAGAGGGCAGAGATGGAGGAAAATATTAGAAAAGCCCGGGAGGAAGAGGAGAATAGAAAAGCTGCTGAAAAATTGCAGGCTGAGCAGGAGAAGAAGAAGAAAGCTGACACTGAAACACAGGTTGAGGTCGGGGACGATGATTGTCAGATAATCAGCGGAACCGACATTGTTCCTGTCAAGGTGAAAGCTGAGCCAGCAGAATGGGCCAAGGAGAAGGAAGAACAAGTGAAGAGATCAACTGCCCGCAGAAATGAAACAAAGACGAATATTGAGAAAGTAATGGAGGGAATGAAACCTACAGAGGAAATAGAGGAAATGCTGCACAAAAGCAATGAGAGACTTGAAGAGTCAAAGAAGAAGTTAGCCGAGCTTGCAAGTGATCTGAGTGAAATAGCTGCACAATCTCTGGCAGCAGCTATTACTCAACCGCTACCCACAGTGCAAGAAACAGTGAGAACTGAAAATAGCAGTGGTGATAAGCAAACGGACTTGGAAACCATAGAAGACTATTTCAAGGACAAGTCATTTCAGCAGATCCTCCAATACGATCTCAATATTCCGGTGGAACAAGGAGATGATATGGGGGAGGAATTCGAAGATTTGACCATCGGGAGGGAAGTTGAGGCATCACAAAAGGAATATCAAACATGTTGTTGATCCCTATCTTCCCGAGGATTTCCTAAATTCCGTATTCCCTGAAGATCCTTGTAATTCGCACGAGCAGGGAGCAACTCAAGGAGGTGAAGAAACTAAGTTGAGACAAACTGAGGAAGAGCCACAACCGAATACACAGGTTGAATCAGAACAGCACGAGCAAACTGAACAGAGGGAACAGCCAAGGGAGAATTCCGACTCTGATGGGGAACAAGCAGGAACTGGAGGAACCCAAGAATCAACCGGATCAGTGCGATCGGCTGATTATTGGGCCAACTCAACTTCAAAGGGCAGACTGGGTGTATCCACCAAGAAGTACTGAAGATTCCGCCTCGAGAATGACGCTGACTTAATGAGGAGGTTCAACGGGAATGAGCAGAATGCGGGACGATACATGGCACTGAGTGGAGTATTTGTCCCTGATAAAGGATTCAGTCCAGAATTGATAGATCATCCAATGCTACTCACATTGAAAGAAAACCACGGATGGACTGAGTTCCTCAAGCATCACGCTGAACCTGGGATAGCAGAATTGGTTCGGGAATTCTACTGCAACATCAATGTCGCACGAAAAATGAGTTGGGTGCGAGGAGTTGATGTAAACATCTCTGGTGAATACTTGAACAACTTCCTTGGCACACCCAACTGGAGGTCAGAATTCCCGACATATGAGCATTTTGAGAAGGGAGCAAGCAGGGCAGCTGACAGGCAATACCACGATAACATCACTAGATCCCTCACTGCCGAGAGCTACACTGGTGAAATCCCTTTCAAAGCAAAGCACCTGAAGCTGGAATTTCAACCCTCATATGACTTCTACATGTCAAATATTAGGCCAAACCCTCACGCACATGAAACATCTGGTCGAATGTTGAAGGGTTTTGCCAAGATTTGGCATGGACTGAAGATCAATGTGGGGGAGCAGATCTTCCATGTCATGACTTCAAAAGTCACCGGCACCAGAGCTACTGCTCTCTGCTATCCAAACCTCATCAGGAGAATTTGCGAAGCCCAAGGAGTAGATCTAACAGTTTTTGCAGAGATCGATCTTATTGATATGAGCCGGCCGATCCCAGTCCCGAAGACTAGAATGACTGCACCAGTCATATACATAATGCCGGAAGAATCAGACGCTCAATCAAGATACACTCCTAGGGCACCAGCTGGACGCAAAGGACGCAAGAAAAAGGACCGTACTGAAGCGGTACCTTCAGTAGAAGAAGCTGCAGTCACACCAACAGAGCCTGCTCCCACTCCAAGTCATATTGCAACTGATCCCTCCCTTCCAAGCCAATCTCGCAGACATCCAGTCCGACCCTCTCGCAGAAGCCAGGATGTATCTCAATTCCCAGCCGATTCTCAAACTGTAGAGATAGTGAGCAGAATGGGAGAATCAATGATGCAAAGTGTCAAATCCTTGGCTGATGTCATCATTTCAACTCAAGAAAAACAGATGCAGAAAGAGGAGGAGTTCAGACAAAAGATGCTCGTGAGAGAAGAAGAGTTCAGAAAGAAAGAAGTCGAGCGCGAGGAGAAGCGAGCTGAACGGGAGGCGAGGCAACATCAGGAAAAATTGGCGGCTGATGAGAAGAATAGAAAGATGTTCGAGATGCTGTACAACAACCAACACGAAATGATGAAGACGATCCTCAGTAAGTTCCCATCACCTCCGGGAAACGCCACCGGTTTTTCCACACAGCCCACGGAAAACAAGGACTGAGCTAAGTGATCACATTCGTGCGAGCTCCATTGTAAACATCATGCATTAGATTTTCCATTCATTCAGTGCACTTTCGATCCATACTGTGGAAATCTATTGTAATTGATGTACATTACTGCTTTCCAAAAGAGAATTTCGTCTTGAGTTCTCAAATATTTGAAAAAGATGTGTGGCAGTCCAAGATGAATAAGTGACTGTCACGCCAAAAACAAGCTGTGACATGCTTGCATGTTCACAGTGTCTTTTTACTGCTTTCAATTAAAAACCGGCATAAAACAAGCATAAATCTGTCACCTAAATTCACATGTTGAATTTAGGCTGATGATGAAATTTTCAGACTATTAGATTGGGATAAATCAATTAAAAATATGCATGATATAAATTCTCGAAGTTTTGAGCTATAAAAATCCAATGACATGATCACTTGAACGAAAAACAAATTTTCATGTTGAGAATTTGATTGAATAAATTGCAAGAATTTTTCAAAGGCTAAATTTGAGAATAAATGTACGACATGATCAAACCATACCTTGTGAGATCTGAGCCATGAGTCACTTTTACTCATTCTATTCCTTGTTGTGTGAAAATCAATTCGATTAAAGGACACTAGAACTTGCGATTGGGACCGATTCAAGACCATGCCATATTCCCGAAATCGAGCAAATGATCGAGGCACTTAGAAAAACCCAAAATTTTGGCCTTCGTTTGAATTCCAAACCCAAAAATATTTTTTCTTTAGGATTAACCAACTTGAGCCTTTAAGCCTAATTTTTCTTTGAAACCACTATATTATTCCCAGCCTTGCAAAAAGACCAAGAAAATCAAACCCAAGTGTACATGAGCCATTCCATCAAGGCGTTATAACTTATGATCATCAAAAATATCAATCGGCATTCAGAACCGATTCAGAAAAAGAGAAAAATGTTGAGATCTATTCAACAAGAATAAATTGCAAATGACAAAGCAAATTAGACTTAGTCTAATGTCATGCAATAAAAAAAACGATGATCAGAAATTCTAAGACATGCCAAGTTATGGTGGGATGGTGTCGTGCCACTTTTTAGCCCAATAATTTCCTTTCCTACCAAATGTTACAACCGTATGCCCCGTTATAACCTCGATTTGAAGAAATGAGTAGGTGACGAGTTGGTCCAATTGCAAACTTATGGGAGAATTTAATTGAATTTGATTATGAGGGTTATGATAAAAGCCAACTTTGAGAGTGAGTGAACTTTCCGATTCTACTATATGTGAGGCGTTGTTTCTATTGATCAATGATCATGTCATGCTTGAATTCAAGAAATAAGCCAATGGAAATTTTCTAAACAATTATTCAAGAAGAATTAACAATAATGATTGGTTTGTATGTTCACTCAAGTGAGAAGTATCATTCCATTAAACACTGCAACTAAGAGAGTTTAATACTTGTAATTTTAATTGTGTTATCCCAATATAAAAAGAATGAGATTTTTGAGGCCACGCAAATGGATTGAATGTGCAGAGTCCATGCTCTTAAGAGCACTGACTCTGACTGCTCGGGGACGATCAGTATTAAATGTGAGGATGTTGATAATGGCCAAAATTGACCATTATTTGAAAATGTGTAATTCGAATTGAGGCAATTCGAATTATCTCGAATTGCCTAAGAGATTCGAATTGCACAAATAAAAATATCCTTCATGTGGTTTCCAGCCAATTCGAATTCTCTAATTTGAATTAATTCGAATTGGTTTAACAATTCGAATTGGCATGGGAAACCACATTGTATCGCATACCATCCATTCATGCCTTGGTTTATTTCTCCATCTCTAACCAATTCGATTTGTGCTATTCGAATTAATTCGAATTGCTGGAAAATTCGAATTCACTTTCCCCTTGAGGTAAATGCCTTAGTCAAATTGAGCAAGAAAAGGACTTCGCCAATTCGAGTTGTCCAATTCGAATTAATTCGAACTGGTCAATAATTCGAATTAGATGATGCTCCAATTCCTGGCAATGATTAATTGGGTAAGGTCATACTTCATTCTTCATGCATTCTCAATTCGAATTACCCCAATAATTCGAATTGAACTATCCTTTTATTTTGAAAACTCCATAAATATTTTCTTTCATGATTTGTGTAAGTTGCATAGGTGTATTGGGCCTAGGCCCAGTTCATCTGATTTCTATCCATTACACATTTCAGCCCACTAGTGTCTACTTATTGTGTGCTTAACATCCACACAATACCAAAAAAAACATTTTCTTACTTTCATGTTTTCTCTTTCACTGTGTGTATGAACGGGTGATGAGAAACACCACAGATTAATGTTGGTGAAAGGTCCCTTCACATGGATATCGATTAACCCGTCTTCTGTGTGTCAATCATTTATCTGTTATTTTGCATGATCTGGTTAGTGGTTGGTGGAAGCTCCGGCGAGCGTTCTCTTCACTAAGAGTTTCGATTAGTCACTCAGCCAATTCCTAATCAGACACAGTTTTCCTCTTCTTTATCTTAATTTCTCAACCTGAATTCAAGTTGCAATAGTATCAACTGATGTCGACCAACATCAGTTGAGAAATATTACAGCAAGAAATATGTGGGTTTTTCTTCCACTCACAGACAAAAGAAAACTGAATGACGGCGGTCACCGTCGTTTGGAACTCTTTCTGTCTAAAATCAATCATCTGGGATAATTGGGAACCGGACAACAGATGTTTGCGGTCCGGGAAACCCCAACTATCTCTGGCACCCTTTTTAGCCGATTTCTTCTCATCTCAGGCTAATCCACCTTTGTGTATCGCATTCTGTCTAACCCCACCATGTATTTTGGGGTATTTTTATTTTCCTTTTCATATACTTGTATGCATGATACTATTATGTAGATGTTCCAGTCATATCATTATTTTGGGGATCCTTCTCCTTGGACACAGAAGTCTTGATCTAAATCAGATGTTGCATAATAAATTTCCAACAAAAATTCCTTTATAAAATCCGGATCGGAGTAAGGGATAACTTCGACAGTTATGACTAATTCATATTCTACTGGGGGTTGATTTTGAGAGCTTAGAAGCAGAGTCAGCGATTAGGTCTCACCTAGACTGAAAGGATCTGTGTTTTAATTGAGAGTTTAGTACCTGTCTAGGGAATGATTTTCAAATATTCATTTGCTTCTCGAAATTGCTGTGTATTGCATTAAGTCAATATCCACTTGGGTATAGATGAGATGTGATAAATAATACTAGAGGAACAACATATAGGCCTTGGTGAATTTCTAAGGTAGGGGTGAACATTCCTTCGACTACTATCTTCTTCTGCCAAAGTCTAGAATTGAGTCTTGAGTGAGTACATCCGGAATAGGTTCATTTATGGATCTGTTTCATTTAGTTTGTATCTCATAACTACCCAGATGTTGTAAGCCCTGTGGCTTATTGA
The DNA here is from genome assembly GCA_030278955.1 of Hygrophila difformis. Taxonomy (NCBI): domain Eukaryota; kingdom Viridiplantae; phylum Streptophyta; class Magnoliopsida; order Lamiales; family Acanthaceae; genus Hygrophila; species Hygrophila difformis. The sequence goes on along the minus strand of JAOANR010000001.1, from coordinate 29,696,839 downwards.
TATCTCGGGGCTTCTTGATCTACATCTGGTCACCAAGACCAGGGGCTCTTTTATACTAACGGAAAGAGACGTTTTTAACGCTTCCGAGTGATAGATTTAAATGCTTTCTTTACAGCTTTCTTACTGCTTTCCTTTAAAATGCTTTCATAGAGGTCACTCGGAAGAATTAGGGGCTGTCCATCTGTTAAAAGGTTTGAGAGTTATGGAATGGTTTGGGGCTTGATTTGAAACTTTGGGTGTGACATGGGGGAATGATAGGAGTACTTGGCACATCAACTAATGATTTGTCAGGTGTTGCTTGTCCGCCACAGATAAATGACACGCTCTGACGGGAGCAGTTGTAAATCTTTGGTATCTTAGAATTTGTTGTCATAAGAGCATGTAAACTCTTACTGTAAGTACCTGTCCGTTGAAGGGAACATGGTATAGAGAGCATGAGAGTTAGCTAACTGGAGGATTATCCCAAGCTAAGTTCTGTGTATTAAAAATGGAAGTTGAATTGTGTTTCATCTGAATCTTGTCCAATCTTTATTATTTCCTCCCTGTCCCTTCTGTCACATTTAAATCTGCTTTCTAGATAGCGTAGCATAATTTTACATTGCTTTCTTAGTATAATTTACTTGCTTTCCTAGATATATTTTACCCTGCTTTGTAGAATAACTTTTACTGCCTTCATGATCTGGATTTAAATTATGTCTCGTAGTTGTTAGAAACCATTGCAAAACTTGAATCGAGTAACCGAGTGGAAAATCTTAGTAAACGACGTGGGCCCTGCTTCTATCGCACATCCTCCAGTGAACGATCCGGTACTTACTATAAATTACTGCAATTTTTGACTCCGTGCACTTTCGGGGACACAGTTTCTTAACACGAGTAATAAAAACGTGACAACCTATAAATATATCCCTAATCCCAACTCCATCTTCATACTTCGGTTTCTTTAATAAAACCTAAACCGGGATATTATTTCAGAAAAACACTCGTGTTGCGAAATCAGTCAAAAGTTTCATGGCGCCGTTGCCGGGGATTTTCCGGGCGCCATTTGAAATCAAAGTTTCGCACTCGAGTAATAAATACTCGTGTTATGCAAATTTGTCAAAAGTTTCAGCCATTGCCATTAATCCTGGTCTAACGCTAGTCTTCTTCATTTTGCTCGGCTGAGAATAGAATCTTTTCCTGCTGACCTGCGCCCATCCAAGCGCTACTTTGATTTTGGAATTCCTCTGTAAACTGATGCTGTTTCTATTGGGGCATGATGACTCCTACAATCCATGATATTAAGCTCACTCTGAACTACAACGTTCGAGGCGACAACCTTGGTGCCGCCTCTCATGGCCAGCCAACAGAGGCTACAACTGGTTTCCTCTCCAAAAGCACATATCATATTTGGATTATTAGCAGTCCTGATTCACCGAACCCCATGAACAAAAGAATTTGGCTTTTATAATGTATTTGCTCACTAAATTCTTTTGGTGTGCTCCATCTAAGGCCGTATTGCTTGAAGTTCACCCTCTGGCATATGAAATTCTCACAAAAACTCGTCTTTCTCTGGCCGACTTCTTCCTTGCTCATTTATATGCGGATATATCGGATAAATCTGAAGTTCACCCTCTGCCATCTGAAGTTCACTCGTTGGGAAAAAGGTTTCTCAGATAAATCTCGTGGATCTCTTTGGTTTCTTCACCTTTGGTTGGTCTGGCATTTCCATGATATATCTGGTTTTCCTACTCAAGACCTTAATCCTGCCATCCCAATAAGCATCACTCTGCTTAATACACTTCTTCCTGATATGTCGATCTCCAAATGGATTGGCTATCTTCTGGGCCGAACAGCAGATCAAGCTTTTTCTGTGTATACTTATCAATCGGCCAATTTCAACTGGATTAAGGATATTGGGACCTTTCCTTCCGGATCCCCTCTTAAGCAATCTCTGGCTCAAATTTGGAATAGATGTATACTCCCTCGCCCCAATTTTAATGGTTCTACTGCTCTGGCCAATGCTGTTACCCCGGTTGAAAGATACAATCCCCACTTGGTCATTCATCAACTTGGCTTCGCTCAAGATCTCGTGTTGGCCTATCATGATGATGATGAGTATACTCCTTAGTCGAGCAGGGAGCAATGTGCAGTTTGGAATCAGCGTCTGATTAATTTCGAAGTCCCTAAATTTGTTCGTGTTGGGATATCAACTAATCGTTTCTGGAACAGGTGGAATGGTGTTGCTCGCACTTGCTTCATCGCCGATATCAACCAGCATTTTCAGAACTGTGGTCTTTCTCCGGTACTTTCATCACCATCTTTCGTTCTTCCTTCATCTGACTCTCCTGTGAGGAGGAATCAAAGTGGATCCCCTCGTCCTCGGAAAAGTAAGTTCCTTATTATTTTTCATGGCTATATATAACCATATTATTCTTTTCAACTGACTAATGCTTTCTTCGCAGCGTTGAAGAAAAACAGTTCTTCTCTTGTAATTTCTGACTCTGCCTCTCCTGCTTCTGCACCAGTCTCCAGCCGAAAGAGAACCATTATCCTTTCGCTGACCCACGGAGTGCTTTCCCGCCTGCTAAAACTCAAAAGCGATCATCCGGTTCACCTCTTGGGAGAATAACTGCTTCTCATAAACAAGTATGCTAAATCCTTTGATCTGTTATACTGTCCTTCCTGGATTTAGAAAAATCCAGCTCAGCTTTTTTTTTTTTTTCCTCAGGCTTCTTCTAGTTCTCAGGAGCCAGAGGTTTCCCAAACTCTGACCGTAGTGGCCGACTCTAATGCTACTGATCCAAGGAGTGTTGAAGATTCCGTTTCAGGGATGGGTCCTGGAGTAATCCAACTGCATCCGTTCAAGTTTCAACTGCCGTTCCTCTATTGACTATTGTCGGTCCTTCCGATTACACTTCTCCTTCACCCTCTCGTCCGGAATCGCCACATACTTCTCATGTGGTTGTTTTCACCGCCTTAGATGAGACTCAACGAGGGGGTGCTCCTTCTGATACACAGGTGCCCCAGTCTCCGTTCCCGGATCGTCACGTTTTTGGATGATTTCTTTTCTCCTCCTTCTTCATTTCCCCTTCCATTGGATCTCTCGACTCACCTGGGAGATTGTTTGGGGAGGTTATGCAACATGATTACCTGTCGTCCTGAAGTAGATTATGTTCACCCGAAGCCCATCTTGCTCCTTCTTTCTCATATTGATCAACATTTTCATGACGACATTGTTTCCATCAACTTAGATGTTACTCTTCAAATGATAACTAAGTTCGTTCTTTCTATGGAACAAGAGCTCCCAGCTCTAGTTACTCGAAACAAACTTGTGGCCGAACGAGAGGCCATAGCTATTTCTCAAGCTGAATTTAACAGGTTTTCTGCTGAATACCAGGCTCATATAAGTACTTTGGCTAGCTTGGGCTCTCGTGAACTCAAATGTTCGAAGGAGCTTTCTTTGATTCAACAAGAAATTGCCCGTCCAACAGAAAGAAAAAGAGCTAAAGTCTGCACTGGACGATGCTAAGAAGGAATCGGCTGATTTGAAGCATTCGATCAAGCAACTTCAGAAATCGGCCGAAGTTCCCAAGGCCAAGCTTTTGGACTCCCAAGCGAAGTCCCTCCTATATGGCCATGAGGACGAGTTTTAATGAACATATTATGGGTTCTTTCCAGGAGAAATGGTATGAGACTCAAGCCTGAACAGCTGGATTCAGCTATTGAGAACTTGGGTGGCAAGTCTACTGCCTATATTGTTCCTCGATACAAAGTTATCCCCTTGGATCCTTCAGATGATGAAGCAATCTCTCTTCGTTCAACCCTTACTTCTTCGAAAGCTTCTGCAGGTATTTCCTTTTTGTGTACTATTTTCATTTTCTTATGGTTGCACGTTATCTTACTTTAATCTCCTTCCCTAGGGATTTCATCTGCTCTCCCTATAGGCACTTCGAGTCTTTTTTGTCTCATCGTTTAACTGATGCTAATGTCATGGTCGTTCACCATCCCACTTTCCAAGTGTCACAGGTTGTGCTTCCTTCTGAGGCAGATCCTACCCTTCCGGCCGATCCTCAAATTTGTGCCCTTCAAGACCTTGATGAAGATGTACATTTTGATGATAGTGAGGATCATTGATCTCTTTTACGTATCCCGAGCTGCTTGATTGTTTTTGTTTGAACACTTGATATTTGGGATTGTATTACATTTTCTTCTGATGTCGGCCATTAACCCTTTCGGCTAACTTCTTTTGAATTGGACCATTTCTGTAGGTCGGCCGATTTATACTAAATTCGGCCAACATGCGTACCTCGTATCCGTATGCCAATATTGATTTTCATATCCATATCGTATTTCTGTTTTGTTTTTACTTTTTCTCTGTTGCGTATATCCCGTCAGAGATCCCACGATATCCGGGCCTCTTTATGGAAGCCTTTTATTGGTAACAACTACTTTATCGGGAATCCGGAAACGTATTCCCATAAATAACTTTTAATGCTGACCGTTCCTTATGTCCCTACACACATAGCCATTACTTTCTTCTATAAATACTAAGCCTCATCATACCTTAATCCTCACATTCACCATCTCAACATGTGTATTTGTCTTCCCATCATGAAAACGACTTCTTCCTTCCACTCATAGATCCCTTTACACCAGTGCCCCCATGGTACAAAAGATATCCCCTCTCAAGGATTTCCAGGCGTGGTATGAAAAACCTTTGGCCATGCGGCACGAACTCAGCTAACCTTTCCGTGGCCATACTCATGCGGGAGAGAGCCTTTAATTAATTCTTCTAATGAAGATCTCGATGGACACTTCGACGAAAAACCCTCTACCCGGTGCTGTCATGTCCAGTCGGATCTTTCGTAAGGGATGAATCATTGCCCTTAATGATTCCTCCATCCTTTCCCCTTTTTGTCCTCCTTGGCCGGTGCCTCGGTTGTAATAATCCTCAGACCAACTGAGGAGGAGAATCGGTTGAACCGAGGTTGACTTCTACCTCTGAGGGACGTTGTACTATTCGTTCTATCACCCTCAGTGGTCGAGACCTAGTTCCTGGGAAAGATCGGCCTAGGTCCTTATCGGACTCGTACCGCTTTTGGTTCGGCCGATAGAGTTTAGGCTGCGTTATACAAGTAATCCTACAGGTTCTTTTCTTAGGACCTTTCCCTTGTATAAGCCCGCGTAGAATAGGACGTTTCCCTTGTATATTGTACTTTCAGACTATACAAGCCGTCTTCGGCAGAAGTAGCTCCTCTTTGTAATGTTCGTCCTTTGGAATAAGAATATTTACTTTTCTGTTTAATCCCATCCTAAAACATAATATTTCTTCATGTATCTTGGATTTACTGGATTCGACAATTGTTCTCCATTTCATCAACTAACATGTATGCTCTGTTTGGCAATTTCATTTGAATAATAAATGGTCCCTTCCAATTGGGGCTCCATTTTCCCATTCGGCCATCCTTTTGCTTGGGTTGCCATATAATTTTCCAGAATCACCAACTTCAAAATGCTTAACTCGGATTCTCTTATTATACCAATTGGCCACAACATTTTTATTTTTCTGTAAGTTCTTGAATGCCTCAACCCGATCGGTAGTAACTTCGAACAGTTCATCCTTCATTGTTTGCTCATACTGTTCGCCCGATCACTGGTCCGCTTGACTTGTTCTCAAAGCTGGTATTGTGATTTCGGTCGATAGTACAACATCCATTCCATATGTCAGCCGGAATAAGGTGAACTCTGTGGCTGAAGTCTTAGCATTCATGTATGCCCACAGTGCTTCAGATATTTTCTCATGCCACTTTCTCGGCTGATCTTCGATCATCTTTTTAATAATCCCTATCAATTGTTTGCTTGTAGCCTCTGCTTGTCCATTCCCCTGAGGATAATATGGATATGAATGAGTGATCTTAATACCATATTCCATCGCAAAGGCCTTAACTTTTTCCCCGATGAAATAGTTCCTCAATATGTTAGAATCGTTTGTGGGATCCCAAATCTATAAATCAATTGCCTCTTAATGAATCCTATAACCTCTTCTTGAGATATATTGACATAAGGTTAGGTTTCGGCCCACTTTATAAAATAATCGATAGCCACCAAAATATACTCATGTCTCTTGGAAGAAGAGGGATGTATTTTCCCAATAATATCCATGGCCCAACCCCAGAATGCCCATGGATTAATCATGATATGCAATTATGCCGGTAACTTCTGGATCGGCCATGCTTCTGACAATCATGACACCCTTTTGCATATCTTTCGAAATCCATTCCCATGTTCGGCAATAATACCCTAGCCGAATAATACTCCACTTCATTGATTTTCCAGCTCAATGGGCACCACAAATTCCTTCATGTACTTTACCAATCACTCTTTTGGCATCTTCTTTTCCCACGCATTGAAGTAACACTCCATCAATTCCTCGTTTGAAGAATAGTCCTCCTATCATGAGACATCCATTGCTTCTCGTTTCTCTGCTGGAGTAGCTTCTGCCGGCTAGCGTTTGTATTATCTTTTTAATACAATTGGCCTTCTCACTTTCGGCCGAACAGATCTCTAAGTTCCCTGCATCTGGCATTACACTATACATTGCAGCATGTTGAGCCAACTCATTATCCACTTTATTCTCTTTCCTCGGAATATACTCTATGTATACCTCATCGACCTCGGTAAAAAATCTACTGCTTCTTCGTACAACCCAATCAACTGTGAGCTTTTAACAGAAAAGTCCCTAAGTAATTGTTGAATAACTACTTGAGAATCTCGGTTAATTATTATGGCTTTGATCCCTTTTTTGACCTGTTGTAATCCCGAGATCAACGCCTTATATTCCGCTTGGTTGTTGGTGTAGGATGTTGGCAACTGTGTATAGTACTTGTACACCCTGCCCTCCGGCGTATGTAGTGTGAATTAGCTCCAACTCCAGTAGTTGCTTTTGAGCCGTTAAACATCAAAATCCACGGCTGAAGGTAGACTATTCCTATTTTGTCTCCTTCGGTCGGCCGAACTCCCTCTATAATATCTTCTGCTATCGGAAGCATCAGATGATCTGCTAGGAAGTCGGCCACAACTTGTCCTTTAATAGCCCTTAGTTTTTGGTACTTCAGATCGTACGTATTCAGCTTCATGGCCCACTCAGCCATTCTTCGGCTACTAACTGGATCATTCATCATGATCTTGACTATGTCCACTGAGGCCACGACCACTAATATTCCAACTTTTGGCAGGCGTGGTATAAACTTAAACATAGCTTGTGAATCGATGAGTACCTGAGTTCTGCTCAAATAATAGATCGCTCGACATTGCCATCTTCATCCTCTTGGGCCAATAAAGCCCCTATGGATTCTTCGGCCGCTGCTATGTACAACTCAGCGGTCGGCCGAGTACTGTAGGAACTAATACAGGTGGATTGACAAATGGTTGTTTCAGCTGTTCAAACGCTTTTTGCTGGTCATCTCCCCACTTGAACTCTTCTTCTTTCTTTAATCTTAGCAAGTCAGTCAGCGGCTTTGCTTTTCCAGCCGCATTGCCCAAGAATCTTCTTAGGAACCCTACTTGGCCTAAGAATTTCTGTAGTCTCTTCTTGTCATGAGGCGGTCTAGCTTCTCGAATAGCCCTGGTTTTATTTGCATCCACCTCTATGACTTTGTTGTGCACCAAGAAACCCAAAAAATTCCCTGCTTGAACCCCAAAAGCACACTTGGCTGGATTTATCTTGACTCCATGTAACCTCATTCTTAGGAAGACCCTTCTTAAGTCAGCCAAATGAGCTTCTGTATCTTTCGATCGGACCATGACATCATCGATATAGACATCCACACAATCCTCGATTAGATCATGGAAGACATAATTCATGGCCCTTTGATAAGTAACCCCGACAATTTTCAAGCCGAACGACATGACAACCCATTCATATATCTCAATAGCTCCGGGACATCTGAATGTTGTTTTATGTACATCTTCTCCGGCCATAAAAATTTGATTGTACCCTGAATATCCATCCATGAAGGATAACATTCCTTGTTTCGCAGCCGAATCAATCAACAAGTCAACAATAGGCATCATATACTCATCCTTGGAAGTTGTTATATTGGGATTTCGAAAATTAATACAAACTCTCAACTTCCCATTCTTCTTTATTACTGGTATAATATTCGACAACCTACATATTTAGCCAGCCTAACAAACCTGGCCGCTAACAACTTCTTTATTTCTTATTTAATCTTTGGGACAATTTCAGGCGCTGCCCTCCTAGGCGGCTGCTTATGTGGTCTGAAGCCGTCCTTGATAGGTAGACGATGTTCTACGATTGATCTTTTCAAACCAGGCATCTCTGTATAGTCCCAAGCAAAACAATCTTTGAACTCTATCAGTATCTCTTTAAATCGGCTAACAGTGAGCTGATCCAGATTTGCACTGATTGGTATTTCCCTAGGGTTTTCCTCCGTTCCAAAGTTTATTGTCTTCAGGGGGTCTTGTGCTTTAAAATATGGTGTACACTTTGGGATAGAGTCCATCAATTCACTCCATTTTTCTTTCTTTTCCATTGGTTTGAGCTCAGCCGACTCGAGCCCGACTGCCTTTTCTTCGTTATTAGTCATCATTTTTCTTGGCCGTGGGTCAGCATGATATCTGACTTCAAATCTCAGATCCGTCTAGTCACATTCCACCATTTCCAGATACCGATCTCCGACAACCGTCAGAAATGGTTGTATGGGTTCCTCGTATAGGACTGCATCGATTCGTCCGGCTGAAAAAATTGGAAACGGGGGTTGGTCTTTTTCTACTTCCTCCACTGAATCATCGTTCTTCCAGAACCAAAGCTTCTCGTGTAAGGTTGATGGCAGACATTAAGCAGTATGTATCTAGCATCGGCCGAACAAGGCCGCATGCGGGACATCGGCATGCACCACAAAAAACATCTTCGGAATCGAGATGGTTCCGACTGTTACATCGACCAATATCCATCCTTCTGCCACAGTTTGAGCTCCTACGAAGCTCAGCACCTTCATCCGAGTGGGCAGCAGATCTTCTGTAGTTTGGCCGATTTTGGCTAAAGTGGATAGCGGCATTATATTATTCTTCTCTACGAACATTCTTCTTAATGGTCTTCCATTAACCCAACTTTTAACATATAAGGGTCTCACGTGTTGAGACATTTTTTATGTAGGAGGCAAAATAGTACTTTGCTGAGCATCTGTGACGAACGCCTTATATCCTTCTTCCCAATTATTTTCAGTTTCAGCTATTCGCCGAATTGCTTCCTGTTTGGTGAAGCAGAAATCAACTACTGGTTCTCCTTCTCCAAAGCATTCTCCTTCCTTCTAACGAAACACTACTGCTGGTTCAGTATCGGACCAATATTCTTCTGAATCAACCGCAACAATGCCCACCATACTAGAATTGGATCCGAAACTGAATTTAAACTGTCCAATGGACAAAGTTTCAGCAGTAGGGACAATGGATATCTTCGGCACCCATTCCCTTGTTCGGATAGGCCTAGGCTTCCACTCTTCTTCTACTTCACCTAGGTCATCTTTCGTCTGAACTTCTTTTCCCTTCGGCCGAAACTCACTTTTCTCTTTCGGCCGACTTTCATCGTTCCTATATCCTTTCTCTCTCTCTCTATCTCTCTCTCTCTCTCTCTCTCTCTCTCTCTTGCCTTCGACTGACTTGATATGCGCCAGGAACATTTTATTCAAAACTTTCCCTTCCGAATGCGAGCCCTCATCCGGAAAGTCTTCCTCCATATACATCATCTCGTGTTCCTCTTCCGTGGCAACTGCTTTTTGCCGCTGTATTCTCCTTTTATATATACGATACGACCCTTTCCCTTTGGGGGCTGGAACCTTCTTTCCCTTTTTAGTTTCAGCATTGAATCGGCTTTGGACGATGTGCTCCCTTTTCGGGGAATTTTGGACCCATTGACCAACCTGGGTATTTACAGGTGGTCTCATAAACCTTTTCATTGCTGGATATACAGCTTCTTCTGGGACTCTAATTTGAATTGCAGTCTTCCCATCTCTTATCAGTTGTTAGCTTCATCTCCGAATCTCATCCATTGGTCATTATTTTTAAGGCCGGCTTCACGCTCCTTTCAGCTTCTTACGACCTTCGCTCACGTATCTTACTCTATTCTCCCACTTCATATTGACCCAATCGGTCAAAAACATCAGACACCTTTCCCTTTCCTTTCTTGGCCGAACCTAGTCTTTCCCATACTTTTGTCTTTTTCTCGGCCGATGGCTGTTCTCCTAGCCGATCATGTGCAGATTTCTTACTAGACGATGGCTGTTCTCCCAGCTGATCGTGTACCAATTTCTTTTGGTCTGAATGAACCATAACCATATTGGCCGCATGAAACGGGTTTTTATCATCCAGCATCCATCCGATCTTTAGTCGGCTGCGGATGATTTCCATTAAACTCGAATAACCCATTCTTCAAACAATAATCGAAGATTTCGTCCATCTGGGACAAGTTAAATGTATAGAATCTCTGAAGATCATCTTTACCTCGGTCCTCCTTCTCTTTCCCCTTTACTCGCCTGAGCGCCTGACAAATCATGGGCTTTTTAATCACCAATTCTACCCTTGCGACTACTGCCCAAGCTGGGATGACGTCCATGTTAAACTCTTCTCCAATCTCACACCTCTCCAAAGATTCTATAAAAGTTGCAGCCGATTGGATGGGTTGAGATCTGCCACTCTGACTTCGGCTTGACTTAAAAGTTGCTTGTTCTGCTAAGTATGTTTCCATTCTGATTGCCTCAACCGTTAATTCGGCCACCATCCTTGGTCTTGTTACCATCAATCGATCCTTGATTGCAAACTTTAGATTCTGCAGAATCTGAATATACTCATGCTTAGGCAACATAGTCTTCATCTGAGCTTTGACTGCATAAAATCTTTCCAAAAATTCATTGACAGTTTCTCATTCCTTCTGTTTAGTAGAGGTTAGATCCACTACTGAAACCTCTGGACTCGTGTTATAGAATCGATCATGGAACATTCTTTCCATTTCTACCCACGTGTTAACTAATCCTGGCGGCAAATTAATGTACCATTCAAAAGCCGGACTTGAGTGATAAACTAAACAATATCAACTTATGGACGTCGTTTTGGGCAATCCTAGTACACTGAGTCGTAAATCGGCTGATATGTTCTATCGTGGATCTCCCTAATTCTCCCGAAAAAGTATTAAAATCGGGAACCTTCACTCCTCTTGGAAGAGGATACTACTCCTCAATATAATCCGGATATGGCTTCCTATACGTCGGCCGATTCTTCTGGCCGATCAAATTTCTGAACTGAGTCCGGATAATCTCCGCAATAAGCTCTCTGTCAACCAACTGCAGTGGATTCTGCTGAGGCAGTGCGGCGTTTGGTTGAACATACAGTTGTTGCGCAACTGGAGCAAGTTATTGCGCACCCAGTGCCGATTGCGGTTGATAGGGTTGCTGTTGCTCGAACCTGCCTTGTGGCGGGACATAGGGTAGTGGTCCCTGCCCTTATGGCGGCCGATAGGCCTGCTGAAGGTAATTTGACTGTACATATGGGGGATTTTGAACTACAGGATGCGGATTTGGCACCAATGGAGGTGGATTCTGCGCTCCCTATGAATTCTGAGCCCCGAATGTATTCTGAGCTCTGAAAGGATATAAGTTTCTAGCTAGTTCGGCTCAGAACATAGCTGGCAAAGCTGCCAGTATATTTCCCTCAATCTGACGAACCAAATTGGTAACCGCCTCTTCAGCCATGAACTGAACGTGATCGCGAAACCGCAGTGTCAAATCATCATGTGGAAACTCCTGACCATTAAATTCTGCAGGACCTGTGAATTATGGGGGATAATCCCCTAGACTGGCCGTGCGTTCTTCATGAATTGTGGGAAAATCAGCTCTCGCCGCCGTGTAAATTGCCGGAGTCGCATGCGGATCAACTGCAATAGCCCACAGCAAAGGTTTGTCCCACTGGGCGTGCCACTGTTTGGCCACCGGTTAAGGTCAATGACCTTTTTCTCCTCAAGGAAGGCTACCGGAAAAGGATCAAACCGGTTATAGGTCCGAAATCACAATAATGTGCCGAAACTTGACTGAAATCGAATCCAATTCAATGGCAAAACTGAGAAAAATAATGGAAAATCTACCAGTTGCTAAGAAACATTGGCTGATTATCCCAAACTAGCTATCGAAATCTACCTATTGGTAAGAAGTAACGGCTGACTCGAGAAAGTAACCGCTACAAACTAGGCTAAATCTAGGAACGCTTGTAAAGGAAAGCAGTAAAAGATACAGTAAAGTAAATTGACATAATAAGAAATTTGGGGTGGATTGATCTCTTTTATTTCAGTGCCCGACATCCCCTATTTATAGATGGAGGTCAGTAACCACCCCATAACCGTCTCCGAAGCCAATCAATATCTCCCTCTTTTGGTTGAATCTGCTTCTACTCGTTTCGGTCGAACCCATCTTTTGCCCTTGATCTGATTTCTTCCCTCGACTCTTGCGTTCTTGGGCTTCTACAAGTATTTCCCCTTTTTCTTTCAGCCCACCAACACTCATTTATCTTGGCCCAATTATATGGCCCAATTTTTGAACCACCAACTTGGGTGGTCACAACACTACCTAAAATTCTGTGCCCAAAAGAAATTTGACATCTCAAATGGGACGGGTGGAGTATTATTTAATGCATGTATACAATATTGGGTTATTTTGCAGCATCAATATACTAAATTAATACTATGATATACTAGTATTTAGTGTTATACTATATACTATATTATGCAGTGTTTTGCTGCTGATACTATATCGCATTACGCTATAGTCAATACCATTATTTTCTAAGTAATGAGATGTAGAAGTTTGTTTCCAAAAAAATAATTAGTTTATAAGTATATAAATAATATTTTGAATATGACATTATTTGAGGGCTTAATTTTGTTTTTTAATACTCTCATACATACTTATGATTCAAATAAGACATACTATTATTAATTCTTTTTGCATTCGATATCTGAGTTCAATACCATTAATTTAGTAGGAACATGTGTGTTTTTCTCCCGGACAACTCTTTTCCTCCCCTCTCCGTCGGCCCGTTCTCCCCGACCCTTATGCCCGACTCCGGTTCCCCTCCTCAAGACCCCTTCTACTTTGCAAGCACTTCCTCCTTCAGAGAGAAGGTTCTGGTTGGTAAGAGCCCTCCCCCCAGTCCTCTCAATACTGATCCAGCTCTTGCATCCATGGTTACCCTCGATTTCCTTAAGGGGGATAGGCTTAAATCTCGGATTACGATTGATCCTAGGATCAAGGAACGTATGTGCAAACCTTTTGAGAATGCTCTCATCATTACCGTCCTTGGAAGAAGGGTTGGTTATGTAGCATTGCACGTAAGGCTCTCTAAGCTCTGTTAGATTCAAGAACGGTCCGAAATGGTCGATATGGGAGCGGACTTCTTCCTTGTGAAGCTCGATTGTGCCGATGACCGAACCAAGATACTTAACGAAGGCCCTTGGATCATCTTTGATAGCTACTTAACGGTGTGTCCGTGGAAACCGGACTTCATCGCCTCTGAAGAAACCACAAAGAAAACCCTAGTGTGGGCTCATTTCCCCGGTCTCAGCTTTGAGTACTTCGACGAACTTATTCTCAAAAGGATGGCTGCAGCATTGGGTAGACCTATTCGTGTCGATGTTGTGCCCAAAGGTGTCAACAGGGGCAGGTATGCAAGAGTGTGCGTTGAAATCGATTTGAGCCTCCCGGTGGTGTCCAGTGTATTAGTCGGTGAGAGTTGGCAATGTGTTGATTATGAAGGGCTGCACCTCCTGTGTGCTACATGTCAACATTATGGACACGCCAGTCATGTTTGCTCCAAACATCTGGTGAAGGAAGTGACTAAATCGCCGGAGCTAGCTGTTGGAGAAGAAGAAAAGACAGATATGAACTCTGATTCATGTGTTGACTCAACCAAGAAGGAAGTTTGAAGAGCTGTTTCTAGGCTCCAAGACAAAAAGAAAATCCCTGAGTTGAAAGTTGGGCCTAACAGGAACATGAAAGAGGCAAAAGAGTACAAAGGGGCAGACAGGAAACATACAGGAGTTGACCTACCCTCTTCAGCGGCCACTGCCTCGTCTGGCACTGTCACTAGCTGTCCTACCATAGCAGGCCACATGAACGTTGAAGCCGTCCCCGTGAATGCAGCCTTGGTGCTCTCACAACATGAGGTAGGTGAATGGATCAAGGTCTCAAGAAGAAAACCAAATAGGCCGAATAATCAATCCCACTCAAGCTCTAAGACCACATTCCCGCTGAAGGAAGCCATTCCCGACATCCAGCCCTTTAAGAAAACGGTAAATTAGGGCCCGAACCCTAATAGAAATACTTTGATATAAAAAAGACCCTCCACCCCCAAATATTAGAATTTACGCCCTCCTACATTTTTGACTCCATGAATAGGCCCCCATCCATTCTCTCTAAATATGATTAAACTCTAATCCAACGTGGTTAATTCAAAATAAAACCATCAACGCAGATGAAGAGAATATCCAGCAGAGCGCGAGAGAAACCACCGAGAGAAGAGGAGAAGAACTGGACTTGGAGAAGACCAAAGGAATCGAAATTATTCCAAGCCTTTTCCACGACGTTCTTCGGGCTGTGGCTTGTGGATGGTTACAAAATCAGACACAAAAAGCTGACAAAGTTCTGGTCATAGTGGAGAATGGGGTTGAAGATGAGACGACAGCACTATTCGGGGTGGGGGAATATAGAATTTGCCAGGAGGCCTCAACAAATTGGAAAGCCCTTGTGCTTGTAGCAAGAGTCTTAAGGTGTACTTGCTCTCTTAATCCCTTTTTGTTGTTTCGTTTTGAAAATTTTGTGTGCAATTACAATCTTGATACATAAATGGGATGTATGAGCAGATAGGAGTATGCGTTTTGATCTTTGAAGATGTTTTTTCAGTTAGTGTGAACATCTTGATTCAATTGATGTTCTAGCAATTTTGTTCAAAGAAAAACTCTCTTTTGTTAATTCTGAACTCTGTTATTAAGGCTCAAGTTTATGTATAAAATGGAACCAAGAAAACCAAGGGATTGAGAAGATTAATATTCAAATTTAAGGCTAGCAAGAACATTCTTCATTATTTGGTTTTTGTGGGTTCTCAACAAGAACTCGTTGAACTTAACCATAGTTTGTTGGTTTTATATTTCTTAAGGAGGTAAAGGTCTCTTTGTGTTTTCTGTCCGCACCAAAGCTCAATCTATCTTTGTGTATGGTTTCTTTATATTTCAGCTTATTGGCTTCACATGCTTTGTCATTCTGCAACTTTTTCTTTTGCCTCTTTATATTTCAGCTTAGTGGGAGTTTGAATGATTTGTGTTTGATCTATAGAATGGTGGGGGAAGTAATATTGAATGTGTGGTTAGCCTTATGAACGTTTTTCGCACCTAATGTGTTCGATGAAATGATAGAACGATTATGTTTGTCTGGAATCCTCAATTTTGGCTTACATTGATGTGTTAATTGATCAATATTAGTGTTTGGCCATGGTTAGTTGTAGAATCTATAGTTTTGAGTGGTGAGAAATAGTGTTTCATAATCGGTTGGTGAGAAAAAGATCGAAAAATATTGTTGTTTAGATTATTATGATGATGTGTAGAGTTTATGTTGAATGATTATTTCATTTGTTTATTAATAGGTGTTTCGAATTATAAGAAAATGCAAGCTGTGCTCCACATTTGCAAAGGAGCTCCATATTTTGGCTTTATTAATGTTCATGGCTTGATGATATAAGTCATTTGAGTTGTAATTGATTTTTTCTCGTCTATTTGCAGTTGTGATGTTTTAAAAATATGATTTTTATATAGGTTAGATGTAGATTCTAGTAGTTTAGGTTATTTGTGAGTGGTAAAATTGTAATTGATTTGATTTTGGTGGTGATCATAATGTTTGTGTTTGATTTGGAGATTTGTGGGGGAAATAATTTGATGAATGTAATTTGCACACAATGTGTTTGATGAAATGTTACAATGGTTTTGTTGGTTTAGGACCGCCAAATTTGAACTACATTGTTGTGTTAATTGAAAAATGTTAGTGTTTTGCAATATTTGGTTGTCTACTGTACTAGTAGTTTTGAGTTATGTAATGAAACTTTAGTGGAATTTATGGAGGAGGTGATTTAATGTAATGTTTTTGTTTATTAATAGGTGTCAAAACTGATGGCATTATATCATTGAGCATTTAACTGAACTTCTAAACTGATGGCATTGGATTTTGCTTGTTTATTAATAGGTGGGCTCATGTTGATCAGACAATCAAGAGACTATCTGCTTACATGGAGAAAGGAGATTGCATCATTAATGGATGTGAATCACTCAACGAGCCTCCAAGTAAAATGTCTTTCACTGACTTCAATTCACATAAGCAGAAGTGGGAAGATTCGGTGTATCAATAGTCTCTTGATGTTTGTGTTATTTTGGGTGTTGTATAGTTTGAATATTTTGTGTTTGAATTATCAATTGTGCATGTGGATGTTGGTCAGTATTTGGATGTTTCTTTGTGTATGTATTTTTATTTTTTGTAAGTTGGTTTGGTTGGTTGAACTTTGGAATGTTATTTGTTGGTTAGAAGTGTACATGAAATGTGGTAAAATGATATTACACATCTTGGTAAATTGTTATGCCAAAACATGGTAAGAAGTATAAAAGAAATGTGGTAAATAATAGATGAAATCATGAAATCAGGGCATGGACGGTGAAGTGGACGGGAAATAGTGGATAGAATGTTGGTCAGAATCGTCCCAGTGACCATCCCAATATATTGGTAAAGCATATACCAACGCGTGGTAAACCATATTTGAGGAACTTGGTAAAACCATATAGTATATGTGGTAAACTACATAGCAATAAAGTGGTAAACCACACACCAATAATCTGGTAAACACAATAAGGTATTTGTGGTAAACTCTATTTCTTGGACTTGGTAAATTGAGTTATAATCCTTTCTATATGGCTACACATTTACCACATTGAGTTATACTTCTTTACCATCTATATGGTCACACATTTACCACATTGTAGTATAATTCTTTACCATATATATGACTACACATTTACCAATAGTGCAGGATACAATATACTACGTATTTGGGCGAGTGGACGGCTCATGGACGCTTCCAAATCATCATCCAGTTGATCGTTCTCCACTCACACATCACTTCAATTAAGTATTTACCAAATGCATCATTTATGCATTACCACGTTTGATTAGAAATCCTTACCATCGTTGCTTGTACGCAATTACCACATTGATGAAGTTTTCATTACCACATTTCAGAATATTCACGTTTGCATTACGGTATAGTGGTATCAATATAATCACAAGCAACAACTCAATTAATAACTTACCACGAGTGAATAAAGCTTGGAAAAAACATATATGCTATGAACATTGAATCTCGTTTGAAGAATTTGGCGAAACATATAACTTTGAATCTTGTAACTAAGGAAGAGCTTATAATATACGAATTGTAGTCACCATTATGATAGTAAGATACGATTTGATAAAGATATTGACGGATAAATACACATTTGAAACTTAAATATGAGTATATAGTGAAACATATAACAGTATCCGGATATACAAACGAGTTCGAAGTGATATTAACCTTGTAACTCGGGAAGAACTTAAAATGTACGATCTATAGTCACCTTTACGATAATAAGATACGATTGAGACCAAATCTAGAACACACCGACCCTAAACATTAAAGCCCCTGAACCCAAACCACATTCATTGCAATAGTAAAGTCTAAACTTAACCGTAAAAGGTAATGTGGTCACACACAACTTAATAACCATAAACCCTACAAATATTAAAAACCCTAAACTCTACAAAACTTAAAAATCTTAAACCCCTAAAATCCTAAACCCTAAGCTCTACGAAAACATTGATTATCACGAGTACCATCAATGTGTTACCACAATGTTGTTGTGTTTGTTACTTTAATTCTTGTAAAGTGCTTACCACATTATCCTTATATCGTTTACCATGAATTACCATAATTTTTTATGAATTATATACTTCATGAATCTTTTTAAAATTACCACACATCTTCATTCACTCTTACCAAATTCATCTTGTATTGGTTACCACGGACACATATTTAAGTTACCACAAAAATATTTTATTTCTATACTTAATACCAGACACATCAGAGATGATGACAACTCTCGGGTTTACCACATGTACCATATGGAATTTACCAAGTTCTTGGTATGTGTTTTAACACGCCGTCTGTTGTGATTTACCACAAATATCATATGGTGTTTACTAGGATAATGATATGTGGTTTACCACTGTATTATTATGTGCTTTACCATAGCTGCCATATAGTATTTACTAAGCTATTGGTACGTGATTTAGCATACTATACCAGTATGGTTTACCAAATATACCATATGGTATTTACCAAGATCTTGGTATGTACTTTACCACAAATACCTTATGGTGTTTATCATGTTATTCCACAGATACCATATGTTATTTACCAAGTTCGTGGTATGTGCTTTACCACAAATACCTTATGGTATTTACCATGTTATTCAATAGATACCCTATGGTATTTACCAAGTTCTTGGTATGTACTTTACCACAAATATCGTATGTTGTTTACTAGGTTAATCGTATGTGGTTTACCATGTATTGGTATGTGCTTTACCACATATACCATATAGTATTTACCATGCCAATGATACGTGGTTTAACACACCATATCAATATAGTTTACCACAGATACCATATCGTATTAACCCAGTTATTGGTATGTGCTTTTCAACAAATACCGTATAGTATTTACCAGGTTAATCCACAGATACCATATGGTACTTACCATGTTCTTGGTAGTGCTTTACCACAAACACCTTATGGTGTTTACCAGGTTAATGATATATGGTTTACTATTGTATTGGTACGTGCTTTACCACAGCTACCATATAATATTTACTAAAATATTGGTACGTGGTTTAACACACCATACCAGTATGGTTTACCACATATACCATGGTATTTACCAAGTTCTTGGTATGTGCTTTACCACAAATACCTTATGTGTTTACCAAGTTATTCCATATATACCATATGTTATTTACCAAGTTCTTGGTATATGCTTTACCACAAATACCTTATGGTGGTTGCTAAGTTATTCCACAAATACGATATGGTATTTACCAAGTTCTTGTTATGTGTTTTACCAAAAATACCTTATGGTGTTACCAGGTTATGATATGTGGTTTACCGCTGTATTGGTATGTCATTTACCAAGTGCTTGGTATGTGGTTTACCATATTATGGATATGTGTTTTGCTTAAGTTTCTTAATTGATGGGGCCTAAAAGCTAAGGTTTTAAATTGTGGGGCTTTGACTCAAATGATTATTTTTGGAAGGGTACCGGGCCCATCTTTTCCCTTAAGAAAAAGGGTTTGCAAACTAAGGCCCACCTAAACCCCCTGGAGAAATCCCAGGTGAGTAAAGCCCACTCTAAGGCCCATAGCGATTCCATTGGGAAAAGCCCAGTGCTCGCTTAACGACCAAGAGCCTCACCCGCCCCTTCCAAGATTCCGGAATCCTCCCTAAACTCCGGTGTGAAGAAGACGATGGCTACCATTGCTCATAGTGCCATTCTGATGAAGGAGACTGTCAACCCTTTGGACACGGCCTCCAGGACTAGTAAGAGCCCAGACCCTCCGGATGAGGATAGTGAAATGCTGACTCAAGGGTAAGAGTTTCCCCTACCCGTTACTCTTCCTCAATTTTATTTATGGATTTCCAAAACCTCAAAGTCTTATCTTGGAACATTGATGGAAGGGCCGGAGGTGTATGGGTATTAGGTAGTGTTGTGGATTTCCAAAATATCAAATTAAGGGCATGGGATATTAGTGGTGTTGTGGGTATAGCCACTAGAAGTTTTCGATGTGTTATGCCGTATTACTCCGGCCTTTTGATCATTATCGAACCCCAGACGAAAGGGAATAGGGTGACAGATCCGCCCGCTAAGTATGGCGATTCGAAGGAGAGGTTCTTCACCACTTGGGTGTTCCCGCATGATCTCGTCTTTGGATACTTAACTACGGACGCCTTGGGTGTTCTGTTACCCTAGTTTTTCTAGTTTTTTATTGTTGTTTTCCTTTCCTGTCTTTTGCTCTTTTCGTCTCTCCCTCTCTTTTATTTTCTTTTTGTTTCTTTCTTTGTTCTTTCTTATGGTGTTTGTATTTTTCCGGCCATTGAATTAGCTTACCAAAAAGAAATAAAAAATACATACTATTATATTTCACAAACCAAAACTTAATCTAGTTATGAATAATATATATGCACAACATCAAAATCAACAACAATATAATTATAAAATAATTCACATAAATTACAAGAGGAATCAACTACGTAATAAATCATAAGAAATTTAGATGGAAAAGCAATAAGACCACAAGTTTAAAAGATTACTCTGAGCCACCAGGAAGTAGCTTGGCTGGGGTAGGCGTACTGAGTTGTCTACCAGCTGTGGTACCCGCCCGTCTATTTGCTGTACCAGAAATAACGCGCGATGGCGTTATAACCTCAGCGAAAGAAACATTATAGGAATCTACTCCTAAGCGGCTCTGCAGCCAACCTTTGCCTCCAGAAAAGCCATCAGCCACAACATAGGTATTCTTGAAGCCAAGTTTTGTCAAGGTTCTTGCTACACTTTTAGCTGAATTTGAATATCTGAATATGAAGGAAGCGCCGATGTCAAAACTCTAAATAGCTTCATAATATTGTTAGTGACAAAATCGAGGCATAGGTAAGTGCAGCAGTTTGTGCTTAGAATTTATGGTGGTGTTGAGGAGTAAGAGTGGATAGGACTTACGAGTCTAGTATTATGATGTTGGAGCCCTTATTGATTTTTTTGAGGTAAGAGATCTTCGTCGCCACTAATTCAGCTTCGACTTTCTTGACACTTCCTACGAGACTTTTGACCTTGCTCGGTAATTCTTCCAACCTGAAATAGTGAAAGAGGAACAAAACTTTATTCAGTGTGATACCTTCAGAACCATGACATGATGGATACATGTGCCTATTATTATGTTGTCGATAAGCCAACATTCTCTTTTATTTATGAAAGGTTTGAAGGAAGATTGTACTCACGGGATTGAAACCAACTTGTTTTTGGCACTGTTGGGAAGGCGAGGAACACCAGCCTTGCCCTTTTCCTTCTCTGTCCGTATATCAATCATAATGTAATTCTTTGTGGACATCAGATCCAAAGCTTGAGTAGCGGTAACATCACCTTGAGAATAGCATTCAAAACCAAATTTGACATCGGAGGGAGCAATTTACACCAAATTAATGATGCCAAGAAAGCCTTGGATGAGAAATGCATGCAAAATTATCAGGCACTGCTGCTATATGAAAAATATCTATGAAATTTACAGGTGGTTTGAGTTTCAATTTTCTCCAAATATACTGTACATGAAGTAGAACTACAGCTTTGTAGTTTAATAAATGATATGTGCAAAGGATGAAGGAATTATGAAGTACTAGCTCTGCATAAATTCATATGGTCATATCTCCAAGATTTTTAAGTACCGACGTGGCAATAGTAGAGATTGAATAGCAGGATCACCTTACCATCTTTAATATTCACAATTATCTTATAAAAAAAACGTGGTATCCTCAATATATTTCACATGAAACTTAAATTATACGTTTTTGTACCTCCACCTTCCTTTCAACAGTTTCCTTCATTAGACCAGATTAATGTGTAGTATGTGACTTTATTTTAATAGAAAGATCATATACTTCAGTGAACATTGTGAGTTAGGAGTTTTCCCCTTCAACTGAGATGGACAGTACGATTGGTCAAAAGATCTTGCTGAACAGAGAATGATGATACATGAACTTAAGGTGAATCTAGTTACCTTTATAGCCGCGAAGGCTGTAGGATATGGCTGACAATACAGGGGGAATTAAGAAGTATGAGATGACTAATGCACCACCTGCCCCCAAAATTACAGAAGGTTCGGCTGATGATATTGTTTGAACAGTGGAAGTGGCTATAGGTTTGGCCCCATCAATAACCTTTGTTGTTTGCTGAGCAGCATCAGCAACTGTCTGCAATTCGAAAAAAATCATATCATCTTTATAGTGCACACTTTGCTAGTATTTTTGAGAGACCAAATGAGACATAACAAGTTGACTAATTTGGCATCGAGTAGATTTCAATTCGGCAAAACAAAGACCAATGAATTTTACATGATTTCCAGCATAAACAAAGGACAATTTGAACTTGAAAATTAATTAATAGTTGCTGGAAACAAGAAATTGATCAAATATCAATCAAGTTATAATTTATTTGTCTAATTATATAACAGAGCCATAGAACTGACAAAGATAGCGTGCAATGAAGTCTGCGATTATAATGATTCATCATCCTTATAACAAACTCGTAACTAGTTTGTCATCAATACGTTAAGGGAAATTCTCAATCATCCACACTTATCTCTAATCAATCTATATTTAGCTCCGTAATTGTAGTATTCAGAAAAACAACAATATAAGTTGATTTTACTTCTGCACACCCCACAATTCTATGTTTGGTTTGACTTTAATGAATGATAAATTGGTGATTGAGAAACTCACGAACAAGTGCACACCTTCTATGTTTCGATTGATTGAGAATGATCGCACATATAAATAATAAGCACCAATCTATGAGGCTTGTTTGAAAAACCACATGTTACAATGGAACTTCAATCAAAATATTTTGAAGTCAACGTTGTGTAGTGAATCTAAAATCCTCCTAAGGCACAAATTCCACTAAAGTCTCCCCATCAACTAAACACTCATGTAAAGGACTCAGTATACCTTAGCTGCAGTTATCACAGGCTCAGTATCAATTCCGGAGCTCTGGAGAGCTTCTTGGGCTTTCTTAGAAGCCTCCGAGACGACAGGAGAAGCAATCTTCACAGCTTGTTCTCCGGCTTGCTTCAGAACAGGCAATGCTGGCTTCACAGCATCCGTCACAGCTCCAATCACTTGCCCTGCTGTGCTGAAAAACTTTGAACCAAATCCTTGAATCTGATTGATTGCCGATTCCGCCTGAAACATCCAGCAACAATATGCAATTCAACAAAAGAGCAACAGGATTTAACAAAGAAAAATAAGCTGAAGGAGTGGAACAAAACACACATTGCCCCATCCCCAAAGCCCCAATTTCTTTCAGCATTCCTCGTATCACAAATTCACTAGAAAACAATCAATTTCCCCATTGAATCGGAACAATTGAAGAAAAAGGAAAAAGGAAAAGCTACATACAATACAATTCTACAAAGTGAAGCAAATTGATGAAAAGTTTGAATTTACGGTTACCAACCTGAGTTAGAGAAGAGACAATCTGCTCTTTGGGAATGGTAAGAGCTTTGGCGTCACTCGGAGAGGCAACGAGTGCAAATAGAGGAAGAACAGCAGCACGCGACGGTAGTGTCAAAGAATTGAGTTGATGTTTGGGAGGAAGGACAGGCGTCTTGGGTAGGTGAGGCTGCTGAGGGAGGTCCGGCGACCTGAGAATCGACGGCGGGTGGGCGGCGGCGGATGGTCTGAGTGCCATCGGCAGCATGTGGGTAACGCCGCCGTAGTCCGAGTGGCCTCAAATCCAATATGTAAATTATGACCACAAATCAAACTGGATGGGGAAATCGTCAATTGTGGTTCTAGCAAGCTACGTGGCGTGCCCTAATGGTGCCACGTGGAGATCAGATTACATGGCCGTTGGGGGTCAATTTGGTATATACCCTATATACCGGGGTTTTTTTTGAACGTTAGATAGAGTTTGGATCTTAAGAGTGTGTTTGGTAGAGAGAATTGGAGGTAGAGAAATGGAATTGACTCCAATTCTCTTGTTTGTTTGGCATAGAGACTTCAAAGTTGAGAAATAAAACATTTCTCATTCTCTATTTTGGATTCTGTTTGGCTCGGGTGTAGCCAAGGACCTTTTTCTCCTCAAGGGAGGCTATCGGAAAAGGATCAAACCGATTACGGGTTCGAATTAACAATAATGCGCCCACAATTGAATGAATCTTCCTTGAATTGATCAACAATAACACGATACAACGGAGAATCTGCCTGTTGTTAAGAAACAACGGCGGAATTCACCAAAAACAGAGAACCAAACTACCAGCTGCTAAGGAGCAACGGTGGATTTGGAAATGGTAACCGCTACAAACTAGGCTAGATTCTAAGGAAAGCTGTAAAGGAAAGCTGTAAAGAAAGCAGTAAAGATAACAAGGAATTAAAATTGATAAAAGTAATTTGGGGGTTGGATTGATCTCTCTGATTTTGAATGCGTCGACCCCTATTTATAGCCGGAGCTGGAATAACCGCTCTCCGGCTAACTCCTCCGAGCCGAATTCTTTCTCTCTTTAATTCGATTGTTTAGGTTTCGGCTGTTTCTTCCCATTTCGGCCGAAATCTTCATCAGCTCCGATTTCTTCCCTTCGGTTTACTATGTGCTTTCGGCCTTACCAATCTCGAGCCCATTCTTCTTTTTGGACTTCCTCTTTCTTCCGGCCCATGTCTTATGGCCCAATAGCTCTTTCGCGGCCCATTATTCCATATGGCCCCAACAGATGCCCTCCTTACTTGGGCGAATTGCTTCCATGCGAAGGAGCCCAAGTAACTTCTCTCTCTCTCTTCCTCTTCGTGCGCTAACTCCTCCTTAATATCCGGTCACGTTCTTCTACGCCTTTTCGTTTGCCCCTACTTTGTTTTTATAACCATTTTCCTCTTTCCTGCTTACTCACTCTCCCTTCGTCTTCTCGCCCTTTTTTCCTCTTTATCGATGGCGCAACCGACTCTTTCCCCTTCCTCTCAAAAAATCAAAGATGTTGAAGATTCCCTAGCTGAAACTTCTTCACTCCGTCTTATTGATGATGACCTCGTTACTCTTGGGCCTCTTGCGACTTCAGCCGAGGCCACGATTTCTGCTTCTGTTCTCTTTGGGGAATCGAAGACGATCCCCTTGTTTTCGGACTATTTCTCTGTCAAGCTTTTCGGCCCTCTCAGCACTTGGCCGTTGGTGACCCAGGAACATGTTGCTTGGTACGACAGGGCCCTTCCTCATTGCGGATTAGGTTGGACTAACTCTGGCATTATTCACCTGATTAAGCTGAGTACTCAATCCTTTCCTACTACTTACAATTATATTCAGGCCCTCCTTTGCTTCTGGAATTCATCCATCAATTGCTTCTGTTTCCCATGGGGTATGATGACTCCAACCATCGAGGATGTTAAGCTTCTACTGGACTTGCCCTCTCTTGGAAAGCCCGTCTTAGGGGTTACTGACTCTGACAAGCCTAATACGAAGAACACTGGCTTTGCTTCTGGGCTCACCTTTGCTTCATGGATTAGCAAGTATCGTGAGGATAAGCCCGAACTCTCTGAGGACGAATCTGTGGCTTTTATGATGCATTTCCTCAGCCGATTCTTTTGGTGTGCCCCTGCCAAGAATGTTATTCTTGAGACCTACCCTCTGGCCAAGGCCCTTATGAAAAAGAATCATTTGCCTCTCGCCGACTATTTCTTGGCGCATCTATATTCTGGCATGTCTTCCTTGGTTCATGGATGGGCTGACGGCCACTCTAGCCGGTCTCATGGTCCTCTTTGGTTCCTTCACCTCTGGTTGGTATGGCATTTCAGGGATATGTCCCTTTTTGAACCTCAACCCTTCGAGACTACCCATCCTTCCGCCAACGATCTTCTCGGGGTTCGGTTTCCCGAAATGCGCTCTGAACAATGGATCTACTATTTCATGAGCCGATCCCCACTTGGTCCTTCTTCCTGCCACCTGTATTCTGGCACTTCGGATAGTTGGGTTTCGGCTATCAACACTCGCCCTTTCGGTAGACCCCTTCCAAAGGCGTTCGCTCAAGTCTGGAATGCTTGTATCATTCCTCGTCACATTTTCAACTGTTCGCTGTTCGTCCCCCCTGACCATTCTATCCCTTCTGAGGTTTACAATCCTCACTTAGTTAGCCGTCAATTCGGCTTTGTTCAGGATGTGGTTGTTCCTCTCTATGGGGACCCGAATCGATACAGCAAATCCTTCAAAGGATTCGGCTCTGAGAACAGCCGAAATCTCTGTCGTATTTGGGCCCTCCGGATTTGCAACTTTGAAGTTCGTTCCTTCGACATCCGCCCTGGTCTTTCAACTGAGCGTTTCGATACCTGGTGGGAAAAAGCTCTTTCTTATGCTAATTTTGGCACTAACTTGCAGAGCCTCCTTGTCTCTCGCGGCTTTCCAGGTATTATGATGTTTTCGGTTGTTGGTTCAGCCCCTGATTACTCCTGCTCTTCTCAAGAGGATGACCCTCTACTTCCTTTACTTAGTAAGTCTTTCGGCTTTCTTTTTATTGTGTATCGTACACTTCTCTCAAATTTTCCCTTTTTCTTTCGCCTTGCAGGGGCTGCTTTGGATGATGTTTCCTCTCTTCCCCCTCATCCGCGTATTTCGTCTGCTCCCGCTACTTCCGGAAAACGCAAACGTGCTACTTCTGGTTCAGGGAAGTCGAAAAAAGAACCAGCACCCAAGACGCTGCTACGTTCGGCCCGTTCGCCTCTTCCGGGTTCGGCCTCGTCTGCTGATCAGGTTTCTTGCCGTTCTTTTCTTCTATACATTATTTTTTTTCCACCATCCTCCCTTTAATATTTGTCTCGCCCCTTTTTTTTTTTTCCCTAGGCTCTTCGAGTCACCGTCTCTTCCGGCCCTTCCGAATCACCTAATCCCTCATCTACGGCCCTTGATCCTATTGATGGGGACCCGGCTATCACTTCAAGTACCACTCCCGTTCCTTCGGCCGATATGGGGCTGAGATTGACTTCTCGAACGCCTGAGGGTGGCAACACTGGTTCGGCTGTTCCCATTTCGACTACTTCTCTAGCCGTAGCTCTTCCCTCTCCTTCTATTGCCTCTATTCCTAACCCCTCCCCTGTACACACTCGGCTGGGAGAATTGGCCGTTGGCAATGTTAATCCTCCTTCACCTTTCCCGTATAAGGCTGTTCTAGATGATTTCTTTTCCCTTTCATTTGTTTCTTCTTCGTCGGAACTTCCTCGTTCTTTTAAAGCCTGCTTGGATAAGCTTGATCTCTTGATTTCTGAACCACCCAACGCCTTCTCCGTTCAGACCAGGCCCATCCTATTGCTTATCTCTTATATCCAGCGGACTTTTCCTCAAGATCTTCTGGTCTCTGGCTTGTCCAAAGTCGTTGATGCAATGTTCACCTGTCTATTACGGATAGACATGGAGCTTCCCAGTCTCTTGGTTTTTCGCAAAACCCTTGAAGATGAACATACTTCCCTTACCCTTCACAGGGAGGAATTTGACAAGCATGCTTCTGACTATCATTCTTATATGAGTCAATTGTCGGCCAATGATGGCCTCAGATCCAGTTACTTGAATCGTCTCTCCGCCATTGACTATGAAATCAGCCGTCTTCAACATGAGGCACAAGGTGTGAAGAATGCCTTAGCCGAAGTTGACCAAGAATCGGCTCACTTGCAAGGACTTATAAAGGAGCTCCACAAATCTGCTCAAGCCCCGCGGGACAAACTTGCTAGTCTTAAAGAGACAACAGACTACCTCGCTTTGAGGTTATCCTTCAGTGATACCGTCCTTAATGTTTTCCGCGACTTGTGGTCAAACACTCAGAAGGCGCTTGATCAGATTCGTTCTGTCGCGATTCAACTTCCTTCGGCGCCAAATACTTCAACGTCTTCTGATAACCTTCTCATCAATCCTCCTTCAGGGGATAATCTGAAGAATTCTGGTAATATTTAATTTGTTCTTTTGATCCTGACGATATTCGATGATTATGTCTTCCTTTTCTTTTAATTTCTCTTCTTAGATGCTCCACGTGATTCTTTCGAAGACACTACCGACAGGCTTTTCTCGTCCCAACCCGATGATCCCCTGGTTTCGGCCGAAGCTGAAGCTCGATCGTATCGGGAGTTTCAATCGGTATTGGATCCGACTTCTACTAGTACTTCGGCCGCTCCTCTTACCAGTGACTTCGGTGAAGACATTGCTTATGATTTGAGTGGGGATTGAACTTTGTTGTTGTTATTTTCTTTTTCGGATGTAATAATATCCTTCCTTACTGTACTCTTGGCTTTCATTTCGGCCGATTCGCTCTGTATCCTTAATCGGCCCATTATAAAATGTTTGTCTTTTTGCGGACTTATTTCGCCTGTTTCTTCCCTGTTCCCAAGGATATTTTCTGATACCATATTATCTTCTGCAGCTTTATTGGGATTCTTGAAACGTTTCTTCCGTAATCAATGCTTTTCTCTTTACGTTTCCCTTTTTTTTTTTTGTTGTAACTGACATCTCTCCATTCTTCTCTATAAATACCAACTCCTCTTCACTTCTTGTTCCATAATCTCGCAAACACCAGTCATGAACATCTCGATGCTTTTAATTCCTTCTCCTCCCTGGCCCCCTTGGCCCGTTGGCTCTTCGGTTGGTCCTTTACTTATAAGCCGAAAGCCCCTTTTATATGCAACGCGAGTTCAACTAATCCTTTCACCATTATCTTCATATACATTGGGATCTTCTCACATTTTCCTCAACATGTATTCCGACGGTCATACTCGGGCTCTGCCCTATCCCCTCTTGTTGTTGTGACCCGTCGTAATCTTACTAATATCGGTCCCAAAGTATTGGGCGGTCGAATAATAATCGCGCCTTTCTATGGGACCGAATTATTTTCTAAGCTCCGAAGGCCATACCCCTCGAATTTCGTCCCTATCTTCAATGCTAAGAAGGGGGTATCCTTGCTGGAGCAGATTAAAATTTTCTTCTTCCTGGTCTGGGAGTTGGCTCTCTTGGCACAGCCATCTCTTCTCCCGCCGGCTAGAAGAATCTGGGCTTGGGAATGAATGTTGGCCATCTACCACTTCAGATCCCATTTGCCTCTGCCTCTTTCTAGCCGCTTTAGGCCAGGACGTTTCCCTTGTATATTGTAATTTCGGGCTATCGACGCCGCTTTCGGCCGAAGTAGCACCTTCTTTGTACTTATTCGTTCATGCAATAAAATCTTTACTTTTTCGCATCGCTTAATGTTTGATCCCATACTGATGGATAATATTTCTTCATGTATCTTGCATTAACTGGATTTGACATCTGCTCACCATTTTCGTCCACCAAAACGTACGCTCCATTCGGTAATCTTGTATGAACAATAAATGGTCCCTCCCAATTGGGACTCCACTTACCTAATCGGCCGTCCTTCAGCTTCGGCGGCCATATAACTTTCCAAACTAAGTCTCCAACTTCAAATCGCTTAAGACGAATTCGCTTATTGTACCAATCGGCCACAATATCTTTATTTTTCTGCAAATTCTCAAAGGCATGCACCCGATTGGCATTTATCTCCAATAACTCATCTTTCATTGCACAATCATACTGTTCGGCTGACATCGAATCCGCCTGGCTTGTTCTTAAAGTCGGCACTGTTATTTCGGCTGGCAATACTGCATCCATTCCATAAGTCAGCCGAAATGGTGTGAACCCAGTAGCTGAAGTTTTAGCATTTCGATAGGCCCACAGTGCTTCAGATAACTTTTCGTGCCATTTTCTTGGTTGATCTTCAATCATTTTCTTTATGATTCCTATTAGCTGTTTGTTCGTGGCCTCTGCTTGTCCATTTCCTTGCGGGTAATATGGTGATGAATGCACAATTTTTATCCCGTATTCGTCTGCAAAGGCCTTGACCTTTTCTCCCACAAATACAGTTCCTCTATCTGTCAAAATCGTCTGTGGGATCCCGAATCTATAAATCAACTGTCTCTTAATGAACTCAATCACCTCTTCTTGTGAAATGCTGACATACGCCTGAGCTTCGGCCCATTTTGTGAAGTAATCTGTTGCTACAAGCACAAACTCATGTCTTTTCGACGAAGAGGGATGAATTTTTCCTATGATGTCCATGGCCCACCCTCTGAATGGCCATGGTTTGATCATTATATGCAATTCTTCGGCCGGTAACTTCTGAATCGGCCCATGCTTTTGACATTCGGTGCATCCTCTTGCATATTTCTCACAATCAGGACCCATATTCGGCCAATAATATCCCAGCCGAATAATACTCCACTTCATCGATTTTCCTGCCCGATGCGCACCACATATTCCTTCATGAACCTCTCCCATTACCCTTCTAGCGTCTTCTTCTCCGACGCATCTGAGCAATATTCCATCAATAGCACGCTTGAATAATAATCCTCCTATTATGACGTAGTCCAGCGCTTTCCGTTTTTCGGCCGGATTAGCCTCCGAAGGATCTTCTAATGTCTGTGCTATCTTTTTAATCCATTCGGCCTTCTCTGTTTCGGCCAAACGCACTTCTATATTTCCTGCTATCGGCATCAACCGATATTTAGCCGCATGTTGAGCCAATTCATTGGCTACTTCGTTCTTTTCTCTCGGGATGTATTCAATGTACACCTCATCAAATTCCTCTAACAAAGTAACCGCTTCTTCATATAATCTGATCAACTGGGAATTCTTAACCGAAAAATCGCCTAGCAGTTGCTGGACAACTACTTGCGAGTCTCCTTTGACAATGATTGCTCTGACTCCTTCTTCTATCAACCGTTGTAATCCCGAAATTAACGCTTTATATTCGGCTTGGTTGTTCGTATATGACTCTGGCAGTTGCACGAAATATTTGTATATCTTGCCCTCCGGTGTTTGTAGGGTAAACCCTGCTCCAACTCCTGAAGCGGCTTTAGAACCATCAAATGTCATTACCCATGGTTGCAAGTATACAATTCCTATCTCACCAACTTCTTTTGGCCGATCCTGATGATCGATGTCATCGGTTATCGGGTGCGTCACATGATCAGCCAGAAAATCGGCTACAATCTGTCCTTTCATAGCCCTCAAAGGTTGATATCTCAAATCGTATGCATTTAACTTCATGGCCCACTTGGCCATTCTTTGGCTACTGACCGGATCATTCATCATAATCTTAACTATGTCAACCGAAGCTACCACTATCACTTGCCTTGGTTGAATATAATATTCTAATTTCTGGCATGCATGATAAAGGCTTAAACATAGTTTATGAATCGGCGAGTACCTTACCTCGGCGTCCCTTAGGATTCGGCTAAGATAGTAGATCGCCCGATCCCTTCCTTCATCGTCTTCCTGCGCCAGTAATGCTCCAATAGATTCTTCGGCCGCTGCTATATACAACTTCAATGGCCGTCCTAAAATTGGAGGAACCAACACAGGTGGATTCATCAAATCCTGCTTCAATTGTTCGAAGGCCTTTTGCTGATCGATTCCCCATTTGAACTCCTCTTCCTTCTTTAACCTCAATAAATTGGTTAGTGGTTTCGACTTTCCAGCCGCATTTGCTAAGAATCGTCTCAGAAAACCGATTTTCCCAAGAAACTTTTGTAGACTCTTCTTATCATGTGGAGGTTTGGCTTCTTGGATAGCCCTGGTTTTGTTCGCATCAACTTCTATTCCTTTGTTATGTACCAGGAACCCGAGAAAATTTCCTGCCTGTACTCCGAAAGCACACTTGGCTGGATTCATCTTGACTCCATGCAGCCTCATCCTCGTGAACACCTTCCGCAAATCATTCAAGTGGCTTTCGATATCTTTGGATCGGACCATGACGTCATCAATATAGACTTCAACACAATCCCCTATGAGGTCATGGAAAACATAATTCATGGCTCTCTGGTATGTAGCTCCTGCATTCTTCAGCCCGAATGGCATCACCACCCATTCATATATCCCTATGGCGCCAGGGCACCGAAATGCAGTCTTGTGAATGTCTTCTTCGGCCATAAAAATTTGGTTGTATCCTGAATATCCATCCATGAAAGATAGCATCCCCTGTTTTGCGGCCGAATCAATCAACAAGTCAACAATAGGCATCATATACTCATCTTTCGGAGTGGCTATATTAAGATTTCTGAAATCAATGCAAACTCTCAATTTTCCATTCTTCTTTATTATAGGCACAATATTTGATAACCATTCTACATATTTAGCTGGCCTAACAAACCCGGCCGCTAACAATTTCTCTATTTCTTCTTTTATTTTTGGGACTATTTCGGGCGCTGCCCTCCTGGCCGGCTGTTTATGCGGCCTGAACCCTTCTTTAATAGGCAGTCTGTGCTCTACAATCGACCGCTCCAATCCTGGCATCTCTGTATAGTCCCATGCGAAACAATCCTTGAATTCGACTAGAACCTCCTTGAATCGGTTTGTCATCTGCTGATCAAGATTCGCACTCAACGGGATCTCCCTCGGGTGTTCGTCTGTACCAACATTGACCATTTTCAAGGGGTCTTGAGCTTTGAAATCCGGCGTTCGCTTTGGAATTGCGTCTATTAAATCGCTCCATCCTGCTTTGTCGTCTGAAACTTCGAGTTCGGCCGATTCGAACTCGGTCGCTTGATTCGGTTGTGACTCCATCATTTACTTTCTTCTTCGACTGGCCGTTCATCGGCCTGGTATCTGATTTCAAACCCCAAATCTGTCCAATCACACTCGATCACCTGCGGGTACCGATCCCCTACCACTGCTAGGAATGGTTGAATCGGTTCTTCATACAACACCGCATCAATTCGTCCGGCTGAGCTGACTGGAAATGGAGGTTGATCCCCATCTACTTCTTCTACTGTGCCATCCTTTTTCCAAAACCATACTTTCTGGTGAAGCGTTGATGGCAAACATCGGGATGTATGAATCCAGCATCGGCCTAATAGGGCCGCATACGGGACTTCTGCATCCACCACGAAGAACATGGTCGGAATTGATATGGTTCCGACCGTTACATCCACCAATATACATCCTTCGGCCGCAGTTTGAGCCCCCACAAAACTCATTACCTTCATTCTCGTAGGGAGTAAATCTTCCTTCGAACGGCCTATCTTCGTTAGCGTGGATAATGGCATGATATTAACTGTAGCTCCACCGTCGATAAACATTCTCCTGAGTGGTCTCCCATTGACCCAACTTTTAACGTATAAAGGCCTCACATGCTGGGACATCTTCGCAGTTGGAGGCAAAATCGTACCTGGTTGAGCTTCAGGAACAAATGCTTTATATCCTTCCTCAAACGATTTCTCTATTTCGGCTTCCGGCCGAAATACCTCAAGTTTATCGAAACAAAAATCCACTATGGGCTCTTCATCACCATAGTATTCTCCATCTTTTTGACAGAAAACCACCGCTGGTTCGGAATCCGACCAGTACTCCTCTTTCTCTTTGGTGGTTATCGTCACCATATTCGCGCTAGATCCGAAGTCGAACTTAAATTGCCCAACAGGGGGTGTATCACTATTCGGAATGATAGTTGTCTTCGGCTTCCACTCCCTGGTTCGGACTGGTCTAGGCTTCCATTCCTCTTTCGACTTCGGCTGCTCACTTTCAGCTTTCGGCTGTATTACTTTTGGCCGAAATTCAGTTTTGTTCTTCAGCCGATCCTGTCCTTCTTTCGGCTTCCTCTCTTCTTTTGATTCGGATTTCAAATGAGCCGAAAATACCCTATTGAGTATTCGTCCTCCCGAGAACGAACAGTCATCAGGGAAGTCCTCTTCCATATGCATCATATCATACTCGTCTTGCTCAGAAGCAGCAGCTGCTTTAAGCCGTTGCATTCTTCGTTTGAAAGTACGATATGATCCCTTTCCTTTTGGGACTTTCCTCTCCTCTGCCCTCCAAGCTGAATGGTCATGTCGGCGTTGATCGAAATGCCTTCTTTCTGGAGAGTTTCGGACCCATCGGCCTACCTGAGTATTTGCTGGTGGCCTTCTAAGCTTTTTCATTTCGGGGCTAACTGCTTCTTCAGGGACTGTGATCTGTATCACAGTCTTTCCATTCTGTTTATCGGCTGTTAACTTCATCTCTGAGTCCCATCCGTTAGTTATGATTTTCAACGTTGGTCTCTCACTCCTATTTCCGGCCTCGATCTCCTGATGTCTCTCCGATTGCTTGATCCACTCTTTCACCTCATAATTCCCCAATCGGTCAAAAACATCTGTAACTTTCTCTTTTCCCTTCGGAGATCCTAGCCTTTTCCATACCCCTGACTTCTGAGCCGATGGCTGATCCCCAAGCCGATCGTGCACAGAAC
This sequence comes from Hygrophila difformis, assembly GCA_030278955.1. Lineage (NCBI taxonomy): Eukaryota > Viridiplantae > Streptophyta > Magnoliopsida > Lamiales > Acanthaceae > Hygrophila > Hygrophila difformis. The sequence goes on along the minus strand of JAOANR010000001.1, from coordinate 29,662,674 downwards.
TCTTGCTAGATGATGTTTGATCCCCCAATCGGTCATGCACCGATTTATTCTGGTTGGGCTGCACCATCACCATGTTGGCAGCTGGGAACGGATTCTTATCGACTGCCATAAGCCTTTCTGGGAACTTCAGCTTCCCATCATCGACATGCTTCTGAATCAGCTTCCTAAAATGCCCACAAATGGCCGTGGAATGAGTGGCTGATCCGTGGAATCTGCACCATCCGGCCTCCAACTGATCCTTGGTAGGCTGTGGATGGTTTCCTTTAAACTCTAGCAATCCGTTCTTCTGGCAATAATCAAATATTTCGTCCATCTGTGACAAGTCGAAAGAGTAAAACCTTTGAGATTCATCTCCTCCTTCTTTCTCCTTGCCTCTGGCTGGCCGAAGTGCTGGACACGTCATAGGCTTCTTTATGATTAACTCTGCCCTTGCGACTTCGGCTAGTGCAGGAACGTCTTCCGCATTGTACTCTTCCTGAATTTCACATCTATCCAGAGATTCAGCAAATGAGGCAGCTGACTGGATAGGTTGTGACCTTCCACTTTGACTTCGGCTTGATTTGAAAGCCGCCTGTTCCGCCAGATATGTCTCCATCCTTATTGCTTCAGCCGTTAATTCGGCTACCGTCCTCGGTCTTGTTACCATCAATCTGTCCTTGATGGCAAACTTCAAATTCTGCTTTAAGATTTGAATATATTCATGCTCAGGCAGCATTGTCTTCACCTGAGCCTTCACTGCATAAAATCTCTCAATGAATTCAGTAACCGACTCAGACGCCTTCTGCTTAGTTGACGTCAGATCAACTACCGAGACTTCCGGACTGGTATTATAGAATCGGTCATGGAATAACCGCTCCATTTCGGCCCAAGTATTGACCGATCCCGCTGGCAAGTTAATGTACCACTCGAATGCTGGGCCAGTTAATGACAAACTGAACAATATCAGCTTGTGAAAATCATTTTGCGCGATTCTGGTACATTGAGCTGTAAATCGGCCAATATGCTCGATGGTAGAGCGGACGACTTCTCCAGAAAAAGTGTTGAAATCTGGAACCTTCACCCCTCTAGGCAGTGGATACTGCTCCTCGATGTAATCTGGATAAGGTTTCCGATACATCGGCCTATTCTCCTGGCCGATGAGATTCCCAAACTGTGTGCGAATAATCTCAGCAATCAGCTCTCTGTCAACCAGTTGTGGAGGATTCTGCTGAAGTGGTGCGTATTGTTGTTGAACCACTGGAGCAGGAGGTTGAGCAGCTGGTTGAGGCGGTTGATTCTGTTGCTGATCGTACCTCTGCTGCGGAGGAACAAAAGGCCGAGCTCCATGCCCTCCTGGCGGCCTGAAGGCCTGCTGTTGAAAATTGTGAGGATTTTGCGGTGGATTTTGCGCCACTGGAGCTTGCTGCGCTCCCATCGGATACATACTCCTCGCAATTTCGGCTCTAAACATGGCTGGCATCGCTGCCAGGATATTTCCTTCGATTTGGCGAACCGAGTTGGTAACCGCCGCCTCCACCATAAATTGAACCTGATCTCGGAATCGCGGAGTTAAATCATCGTTCGAAAACTCCTGATTATGGAAATGTGATGGTCCGGGGAACCCTGGGGGAAATTCTCCGGCTTCTGGTGCGCGCTCTTCCTGAATCGGCGGCAAATCAGTCCTCGCCGCCGTGTTTGCTGCTGGAGTTGCTTGTTCAAACGCCATTTTGCGTCCCACTGGGCGTGCCACTGTTTGGCTCGGGTGTAGCCAAGGACCTTTTTCTCCTCAAGGGAGGCTATCGGAAAAGGATCAAACCGATTACGGGTTCGAATTAACAATAATGCGCCCACAATTGAATGAATCTTCCTTGAATTGATCAACAATAACACGATACAACGGAGAATCTGCCTGTTGTTAAGAAACAACGGCGGAATTCACCAAAAACAGAGAACCAAACTACCAGCTGCTAAGGAGCAACGGTGGATTTGGAAATGGTAACCGCTACAAACTAGGCTAGATTCTAAGGAAAGCTGTAAAGGAAAGCTGTAAAGAAAGCAGTAAAGATAACAAGGAATTAAAATTGATAAAAGTAATTTGGGGGTTGGATTGATCTCTCTGATTTTGAATGCGTCGACCCCTATTTATAGCCGGAGCTGGAATAACCGCTCTCCGGCTAACTCCTCCGAGCCGAATTCTTTCTCTCTTTAATTCGATTGTTTAGGTTTCGGCTGTTTCTTCCCATTTCGGCCGAAATCTTCATCAGCTCCGATTTCTTCCCTTCGGTTTACTATGTGCTTTCGGCCTTACCAATCTCGAGCCCATTCTTCTTTTTGGACTTCCTCTTTCTTCCGGCCCATGTCTTATGGCCCAATAGCTCTTTCGCGGCCCATTATTCCATATGGCCCCAACAGATTCTCTCTTATAAAGAGGGAATTGGAGAGAATTGATGTTAATGACTTCAATATAGTGCATAAATAAAAGATAAATTCATATAAATAAATAAATTATATTTTATTATTATTCTTACTAAATTAAAAGATTCTGTAAAAATAAAATTTTATTATAAAAATAATATATATAGTAAAATTTTATTTTACGTAATGAAAATATATTATATTCATTAAATAAAATAAAATAATATTATATTATATTATATTCAAGTAAATATAAAAAACTCACTAAAAATTATATATAAAATTATATAATAATATATAAAAATAAAAAAAATAACAGAAAATAAAAAATAATTAAACTATTTTTTCATGAAGTTAAAAATAATTAAATATCTGAATTATAATTATAATATACTAAATAGAGAATTAAAATTAATTATATTAATTGAATTATGTTATATTATACCATATATATACACAAAATATATGCATATTATATTATATCATATTAAATATAGAAAAATTAGTAAATTAAAATAATTAAATTGATTCGGTATTATATTTCTCTGTTGAATTATCTGTTATACCAAACACGAGAATCAATTTCCTTTCTCTGACTCAATTCTCATTCTCTACAATTCCATTCTCTCCATCAATTCTCTGCAATTCCATTCTCTGAATTTACATAATAAAAAACGGTCGGGTTATCATCACTTTCTTTCTGAACACGAATTTTGCTATGATTCTTTCATGTTGAATACACATAGTTTTGTAATCGAGAATTGATTTTTCGGCAGAAACCACCATGAGTTGAGCAAAATAAAAAAAAAAAATTCATAGTTATGAGAAGAAAAGGCCAGAGAATGCCAAACAAAAGGCCAATCACTGAAAAACAGAATGTCAATGAATGTCAAACAGAATGTCCAATCATGTCAAACATAATGTCAATAAATGAAAAATAGAATGCCAAACAGAATGTTAATAAATGAAAAACAGAATGTTTAAGAATGTCAAACGGAATGTTTAAATGTTTAGCATTGAACAAAATGTTGTGTCAAACAGAATGTCAATCAATGGAAAACAGAATGTATAAGAATGTCAAACAGAATGTTAATAGAAATAATTTCTTATTAAGCGTAATTGAATTTGGAGATTCTGTCTAAATGTCAAAGAATATCAAACAGAATGTTAATAAATGTAAAACAGAATGTCAAACAGAATGTTCAGAATGTTTAGTGTTGAACAGAATGTTTAGTCGTCCCAAACAGAATGTCAATTAATGAGAAACAGAATGTAAAAGAATTTCAAACAGAATGCCAATAGAAATAATTTTCATATCAAGCGTAATTGGATTTGGAGTTTTGGTTTTCTCTTTTATAATTAAAAATGTATGAAGTTTCATTGAATCTGTATTTGAAAAGTTGCCTTCTCCTTCTCCAACCGTGTTTTGTCTCTGATAATGATTACTCGGCATCTTAATCATTACTCATTCTGTAAAAGCAGAATGCACTGCTAAGATAATTTAAAACTAATACAAAATAAAATAATAAACATCACAATTATATTTTTACCCTCACATGATCTCTAGCGTACAACTACTATAATTTTAATCTAACGGCTGTAACTCAATCCAGTATATACTGGAGAATTAATCTCCAGGACAGGAACCCTTTCGTTGGGGGTGCCTGCCAGTTGCGATGCGCATCCTCCTGTTCATGTACATACTGGGGGTTAAAATGTGGTAGACGCATGGGAAACTTCTTTTTTTTTTTTCTTTTTTAGAACAACTTACACGGTGGGAGTCCGTGCCAAAAATCAAACTCAATCTATAAGTTAAGAGTCGGGGACTTGATCAAATTCCTACACACATACCCAGTGCATGGGAAACTATTTATACATACATCCAACTCCGAAATGTGTGTAGAGATCAGTACCCCTACAATAATACTTCCTCCGTTTCTTTTTAAATGTTACGGGTTGACTTTTTTACAATTCATTATAACACTTTGACTTCTATTTTTGTTATAATTATAAAAGACAAAATATAGCCAAGTGAGATCTTGTTGGATTCGTCTCATCTTCTAGTCTTTATATCAAATTTTTAGAATTTTACTTGTACCGAATTTGAGTTATTAATCGTTGAAAATGTGCATTGGTATACGTGCAAATAAAAAATGTAACATTTAAAAAGAAACGGAGGAAGTATATCTAGTCCTCACTAGTTCACTACCATCTTCACATTTCTATGTTGATCTATAAAAATTCTTGAGTGGTTTATGCAGGTATTAGGTTCTAATGTGTGGGAATTAAAGAAAAAAGCAAAATGCATCCCGAAAAGTCAAAAAAATAGTGCTTCTTTAAAAAAAATAGAAGTCAAAAGCATATTAGTAATGTGTGAACAGTCATAAATGCCCAACTAATTTTATTAAATTACACTATAAATATTAATATTATTAAATTCTTTTTTAGTACTCCCTCCGTCTCGCGAATTGTGGCTCGTTTGTTTTGGACACGGTAATTTATGTGGTGGGGTATGGAGGGGTTTAGTGGTTAAAGTGATATGGCTATTTGTGTTTAAAATTTTAATGAATTTTAACTTTCTTTATTGTTTAACTTTGACAAAATATTATTGTAATGATTTAATTAAAGAAAAATATTCAAGTATGTCTTGTTAGAATCGTTTAGACGTCTAGATTTAGAATATATATTTAATATAATTTTTATTTGTACCAATTTTAAAATATGAAGAATTAAAGAAATGCAATGGACTTTGTGTAGAAAATTAAAAGTGTATTGGAATTTGTGCAGAATAGTAAAAGTGGTTACTTTAATAGGATTTAGAAACCATTAAGATTCTAATCATATTTATATTAATTAAATTTATCTAAAAAGGGAAAGTGACCACAATTCGTGGGACAACCCAAATAGGAATACTAGCCACAAATCATGAGACGGAGGGAGTAATTATAACATTTCAAAAGCATTTTTTATTTTTATACATTCATACACTTTTTTTTTTTATTAAAAAAACTACTTTTCAAAAATTCTATTCAAACACAAAAGTTATTTGCATCTGCTTTTGACTTCTTGCTTCTGCTTCTACTCCCTCAGTTTTTTTCCACCATTACCCAGTGTATAGTTGATACTATTTATCAAGTAATTTTGATTCAACTTTTTAGTAGAGTTATACTTCCTCCGTTTATATAGGTTTGCAACATTAATGTTTGTTGCACTATTCACATTTTAATTTTGTCTCAAATTATTATCATAGTTATTGAAAAAAAAATATTCAAGTGAGATCTTGTTAGATTCGTCTAAACTTTTAGTTTTAAAATATCAATTTTTTATAATTTTTAATTGTATACAATTTAAGTTATTAATCATTTTGAAAATGTGCATCGACATTCATGCATGTTCTCAATGGTGCAAACTCACAAAAATAAAGTGAATATAAGAAAAAATACAGTCAAGTAAATTTTAGAATATAAAATTTTTATAATTTTTTTATTAAATATAATTTGAACTATTTACAGTTAAAATGTAGTACGAGTACTATATTTGATTGAGGATATAAAATAGAGGGAGTATTTTTTTTTGTTGCTTATGCATGCTCAAAAGCCCATCGGGCCCTAAGTCGTCAGTCATCACCGACTTGCGAGTTGGATTAAACTCATTCCTCCCTCTGTATGTATATATTCAAACTTTGCCTACAATTGCTGCATTCAATCCACGACCTTGCCTTTCCATTGCTCTCGGAAAGTTCATCGTGCCCGATTCACTCTGCGTCGATTTTGTTACGGACGACGATGTCTTTCTTCGACCATAAAGGTATTTTTAATTTATGAATACGTTTACATCGATCATGACGTATTTCGGTTCATTTATGATTCCCCTGATCAGATTTTGATTTTGGTTTCTTAAACCCTAGATATAATTTGGACTTTGTTCGCGGTTAATTTATGATCGCGTTTGTGGAACATTATCATAATTGATTTGGGTGCCCTGCTTCCTTTATGATCGATCCCCTTATCTGTCGTTTATTTTTGCTTCTTGAATTTACGAAGCTATTCGTGTAGACAATCGGTTTTATTGAAACCAAAATTATTAGGGTTTTTGATTTACTGCGGTTTCTGAATTGGGTTCGTTTCAAATGTAGAAAATATGTATGCTGTGGAATGCTACTCGACTCAGGGCTATTGCAATCCTTACGCGGCTGTGAATAATTACCAGTTCGGCTATCCTAGTGCGCCTCATGTTTATCCTCAGTTCCGTGGGTTTCTGCAAGAATTTCAATACTTCGTTGTGATGGATTTTGAAGCCACGTGTGAGAAAGGGAAAGTTCCTTCCCCTCAAGAGATCATCGAGTTCCCATCGGTGGTTGTCAATGCTGTTACCGGTCAGATTGAGGCCTATTTTCAAACATATGTCCGGCCAACACATCACAGAATCTTGAGTGATTTCTGCACAACCCTAACAGGCATTCAACAACATCAGGTGGACAAGGGAATTACTTTGATTGAAGCCCTTTCCACACATGACAAATGGCTTGAAACAATGGGTATCAAAAACACCAACTTTGCAATAGTAACATGGTCTGATTGGGATTGCAAGGTGATGTTGGAGAAAGAATGTAGCTTCAAAAAGATCATGAAGCCCTCATATTTCAACAGGTAATATCTCAATTCGTTTCTTGCATTGATCTAGTGACATGATTCTATGATCTTTACAACACATGGTTTAGGTAATTCTAATAAAGAGTATATTGCATCTTGTAGATGGATTGACCTGCGAGTTTTCTATAATGCTGTCTTTGGCAAGGAGAGGTGCAACTTGAAAGAAGCTGTCGAGAAGGCTGGTCTAATCTGGCAAGGCCGCCTCCACTGTGGTCTGGATGATGCCAACAACATAGCTCATCTTCTTGTCTTGCTCATGCATAAGGGTGTCAAATTGTCCATCACCAGTGTTCTCGCTTGAACACAGATCCGTACATAGTCTGCAACAAATTTTTGCACGCTTCCTTATCGCTTAGAACTCTGTGTGTGTGTGTGTGTGTGTGTGTGTGTTATTTCAATTGTAAATACAGTAAACTATAAAGATATTGTGCAACAGCTCTTGATTGTTGATGCTGTGTTTGTAGATATAGATTTACTTGGTTCAGTGCATAAGTAATTTATGCCATCCCACTGTTCAATTCATAAGTTAAATTTACCTTTGATAAGTAACTAAGATATTTAAATCAACTAGCAATCAAAGAGGTAACCTCTATTGTAAGATGTACAGCAAGGCAAAGTTCAAATATTTGAATCAACTTCAATCTTGAACTGCTGCAAATTCAAGTTGGGAAATATTTGCTGATCTAATTCTCCAGCAATCCCTCTTGTTAACATACACAATCCCACATTAACATTTCAACCCTTTCAAATTATGCATCCACAGAACAATCTGTTCATACAGTAAATAAAATTTAAGCTTCCAACTTCATTGTAGTACTAACGATGAGATAACATAAGTCAAAATTGGTGATTGGATGAAACGTCGAGAAAATGTCTTCAGTTCTTGAATAATAACAATAAGAAGAAAAGTTACAAGAAGGGAGTATAAGAATAGCAAATACATAAGGTAATGGAAAGCATACAATTAAGAGGGAGGAGAGTATATATGGTAGAGGAAGCAATATTGGATGTGTATCCACAACTGCAATTGCAATATCTTCCTCCACTTATTGTGGAACCTGAATTCATACAACTCACAGTCATCAATCCTGCGATTGCTTTGGCTTATAACATTAACAAAACAAGAATAAGATATCTCCATGTAGCTCCACAATACTGTCCACTTACACATTTGGTTAATCCATTTGGCCATTTTGAATCAATTTCCATAAATTTTTGGGCACATCTTTAAAAAGAATTAATTTCCATAAAATGAAAAAGAAGAGGTATTAATTAACATTCAACATTGCAGGTAGACCACTCAATGCAGTTGACTCTTAAGTTTTGTCCGTAGAAACATACAGTAAAGTATGTTAAAGCGAAGCTGAAAATACATGCCTTAATTAAATAGTATCAAACAGAAACTTAGTTTGCAAGTTTGACACAATTTTTTGCCCTATAGAAACAAAAGCACGGAACCACTGTTGGAACATATTATGTACTTAAATTTCTAAACGGATAAAATACAAATTCTTTAAAGTAGAGTCCATATGTGCATTCAAGTAGAGAAAGAAAGTCCTCATTACAGTGATGCAATGAACTGTAAAAACTAAAAAATAACTTTAGCACAAGTAGAGATAGGTGTGTAATCAGGATCTCTGAAACAATAAACCAGTGGGAACACTAAGAAGAAAACCTTAATTCCAAACCAAACTTGCCATCTATTCTTAATTCATTCGTGCTTCACTAGAAGGTCATCCAATGGGCAAGAGCAAGAATACCAAAAGAATGTTGTACTATAATTTATACAAGGATAAATCTCACAAATGAAAAAGAGACAAAACATCATTCCATAACCATTAAGCAACCTCAAGTTACATGTACACTGTAACTTTCATTGAAATTCATCCACATCTAGACAACAATTTTCTAAAATGGGACCTAGTAATGGCTGTCAAGTTGTCAAAAAGAGATAAAGAAATCAATTTCATATTTCTCACTATTGTGGTATGCAAACACTTATTTTTTCACTACAAACTGCTCGTGTTCTTGTCTTTTGAAATTAGTTAATATTTTGCATGGGCCTAAGAAAAAAAGACACACTGCACATACTTGTTTGAGTACTCAAACATAAGAGTGAAAAATGTTGAAATATATATCATGCATAGGCTGAGGAACTGACAGTTTCCCGAGGATTGAGTGATTACAAGGCAGTCCATCGGAATGCTAAAAAATTAAGATAGCTTTAGGCACCTCACTCCTGCGTAGCAAATTGCTCCCTATTGTCCAATATCGATTTATATACGTGCCCAAACTTCTCTCCAAAGGCCAGAGGTTCCCAAACATCATATATATACACCTTTTTGGTGCAAAATCTTCAGCATTGTAGAGGAAACATAATAGGAGATCTGAGCACTTTAGAAATTCTTTGCCATGCTCTATAAAATAACCCTAAACTTATCAAGATTGGCCATCTGTATCCCAAAACTATTTCTTTGACAAAAAGTACACCTAAAGTTTAAATCTTTAGAAATATCTACATTTCTACCTTTTAAAATATCAAAGTAGACCCAATCAACTTTTAAAATATTTCAATTTAGTCTAAAGATTTAGAGAAGATTCTCATTCCACCCTCAAAGCTCAAAACAATAAATTATATTATCCAACTAGAAAAAAAAAATAATACTCATTCAAAAAAGTGCCAAAAAGCATATTCTTAAACTAAAAATTTAAATAAATAAAAATGAACAAGAGGGAGTCTCCAATCCAACATGTGATACAGGCTCATGCATCCTGTGAGTGCATTGTCTCCTTCAATAGCCATAAGTTGTGGGAAAATATTAAAGTATGCAATGTGGATTGACAGATCTTCCAATTCTACTCCACAATCCATTCACTTTTTTTTTTCTCCCAAAAACATGAGTGTATCCTATTTCAACCATATCGTAGAAGTCTCAAAACATTCTTAATCATTGTGTTTAGCACCACAACCAATCTAAAAAAAGAAAAGAAAAGAAAAGAAAACTTACAGTGGAGGAGCAAGTCAAAAGTATGACTTCAATGAATTTTTTCTAATGGATGCGGCAATTGCACGAGGCTTTATATTCTCACTAGAATATAACCCTGCATGAACGGAGGATTTCTGTAAATAATGGCATTGGGAAAAGAGGAAAACTTGTGGAAGGGGTGAAGCAATCGAAAAGAAGGGATTTTTGTAAACAATGGCAGTATTTTCAAGGATTTTCTGATGTTTATTTGAAGGACTCAAGTGTGTGGTTAAGTAATTTATCTGATAGCAATTTTCAGTTGAAACAATCTATACTATTAGTTTGCGTTAGGGTAATAGCTATGGTTTGGTCTGAACATGTGCTGTGCAATGGTTTGTATGTCCTTCCATGTTGTGTTGGCATCGGTTATAAGGACGGAGCATTGTAAAAATAGGCGAAATGACCTTATAGTGGCTTATTTTTACAATGTAAAAATAGGACACTACAAGGTCATTTGATCCGTTGTTACAATACACGTGATTATTGGGGGCCTATTATTATTATTATTATTATTATTATTATTATTATTATTATTATTATTATTATTATTATTATTATTATTATTATTACCCTGCCAAATGGCTGTGAATGTGAATAAAAAAATCGAATTTAACAAATAAAATTGTTCAGTTTTATTATATCGATTACAACGTTCTTCAAGCTTCTTAAACTGTTTTAAGTATTATATGAATACATGTATCTATTGTACAACAGCCGAGTAATATACAGTATACTACTACCAATACTTTATATATGGAGTATAATTTAGTGCTTTAAAAAATATTATACTATAAACAATAGTGTAAAAGGAGAAAAAAAAAATAAAAAATGAAAAATAAAAAACTTTCTACTCACAAATCTAATGCAATATATAGGCAAATGAAGTACATGAAATCACAGTTGCACATAGTAGTTGATTATTAATATTGATCCACCCTAAGGCCTTAAGAAATTAGAAATTTCACAAATATGTAGACATTTCCAAATTTAATTAGAAAAATATAAGAAAATAATATTGTGAATTAAAATTTAGAAATGATTATGCAAGAAATATAATTAAATGTACCATCATCACGAATTTCATAATGATATGATTTTGTGGGATGTATAAATATAGTTTGATGAACTTATGCAATGTATATAATTTACTTAATCTATCTAAATAATAAAAATATTTGTTCCACTGATGAATATAATATCAATTTATAAAATATTTATTAAAAATTTGTTATCATATTAAATATAATTTTAATTCACAAAGTATTTGTTCATAATAATAACGAATATTGAAAATATTTAATATAAAATATAATAGCAGCCCATAAAGGTTTGGCTACATACTTCTATTTGGTAGTAGTATTTTTTTATTCATAATAATTAATTAAATTAAATTACCTAATGTGAATTTCCGCTGAATTTTAGTTCTCCTATATTTTGAAAGAGCATTATACTTTTATAATACTTCTTCCATTGTTTGATAGTGAAAAATGATTGACTTTTGTTAATCTTTATTATTCAACTCTAGTTTATATTTATACAACATCTATAGAATAAAAAATTTAGTCAAATAGGATCCCATTGGATTCATTTCATTTTATATTTTTAAAATGTCAAACTTTTAGAATGTTTACTTATACACATTTTGAGTTATTAAGTTAAAAATGTATATTGGATTGCGTGCAGAAAGTGAATATTGAGGATATAGGTAGGCTACTGTTCAAGGGGATTTTTGTGAAAGAGAGTTGATAGGTTACAGTTCATAAGGGTAGGTTACTGTTCATAAGGTATATTATTTTTATATAATACTGTATATATAGATTATTATTATTATTATTAAGTAAGAAAAGGAAACTAGGTTGGTCATCTCTTTGCAAGAGGTTGGTTGCTTTCAATGCTACAAGTTTCTTACAATCCAGTTGGTTTTTGCTTTGAGCTTACTTGATGTCATTGAGATCAAACTATGTATTCAGAGAAAATCAATGTTGTTTGGTTCCTTGGGTTGTCGCAGTTGTAATTAGGTTGTTTTGAATGAAATGACTCCCTTCTCTTTGGTTTTCGTAGCTTCAGATATATGATCGTTAAAGTTAGTATTTGGCATTGGAAGGTCGAACTTCAGCTTCTTTTGTTCATTCTTAATTCATTGCGAAACCAGGTGATACAATTATGGACATGAATCACATGATTTGGATAATGATTGTGAAAGATATGACTATTAAAAAAATTATACTCCCTCCGTCCCACCACACTTGTCCTGTTTGACTTTTTTACACTGTTCATTGTTCAGCTTTGACTCGACTTTATTTCAAGTATATATTTAGAGAAAAATAGTCAAGTTGGGTCTTGTTAGAATCGTATGATCATGTAGTTTTATAATATATATTTTACATAATTTTTCATTGAACATGTTTTGAAATATTAACAGTTGAAAAAGTGCATTGGATTGTGTGCAAAAGTGAAACAAGACAAGTTAAATGGGACGAAGGGAGTAATATTTAGACTTAAAATTGAATAGCAAGTTATGAAATGTATCCCGGATTGGGGGGGGGAGGATGGACGTAAATAAGCTTTATGTAATGTTGATATAGTATGAAATTTAGATTTTATGAAATTCTAAGGTATTTGCAGTTTCAGTTTGTAAGGAATTACACAAACTTAGGTGAAAAAACTTAGAATCTCTAGTGTATTGAGTGATCTACCTTCAACATTGAATGTTGATTAATATCAGCCGCAACTAAGAATTTCGACTGTTTAAAAATTTGGAATTATAAAAATCGCTAGTGTTTTATTACTTCATAAGATACACAAAACATATTTTTGTATGCATGTAGAGTTGTAGACATCACAAAAAGCGCATTCGTATCATATAAAAACATCTCTCATTACATAGAATCAAATGAAATGCTTTCATAAAAATTATGGTACTTATTCCGTCACACAAAACAGCTCTTTCATCACATAAAACACAATATTATCCATCATACAACACAACTCTCACATTACATACATAATTATTGCATGTGCAACTAACTGCTGACTGCACCTAATATACCCCCAATCTCATGCTCACATATTAGAAATGTAAACACAAATTAATCGTAACACTACCGCCGCTTCCTTCCTCCTAACCGATGTAGCCTTGATTCCTCAACAAGCCACAATTGCTTTCCTAGTAATTTTCCATTCTTACCTTTTGTTATACCCTCACTGCTTTTGTTATACCCTCACTGATAAAGATAAATATGACATTTCATCTTTTCCAATTTCCTTTACTATTTAGAACTTCCCAAGGGTGTGATCCGAATGAGACATTCCAAACATGGGGTGGGGTGGATAGCAGTGTGTTAGAAAGTTCTTTTGTTATAAGTAGAGCTGTCAAGAGGGCCGATAGGATGACATGCCTCAGGCGTGTTGGCCATTTATGTCCGCTTCCAAACGGGTTGTAATTATTTCGGACCTGTCCAACCCACCGGCGGGTTGTGGGTCACGCATGCTATCCTACTTTTTCTTTTTAATTAATTAATAGATTGAATTTTTTTAATTATATAATATTATTATTTTATCCAAAATTAAATAAATTATATACTACCTCCGTTCATTTTTAAATGCACGTTTTGACTTTTGTTACTGTTCATTGAGTTACTTTGACTCGACTTTTTAATACAATTATATAAGATAAAATATAGTCAAGTGAGATCTTGTTGGATTCATCTAATCGCATAAATTTAGCATATCAAATTTTCATAAATTTTTTTTTGGTGACCGGATGCCAAAGGCATCAGCAAACAAGAGAAATAAGAAAAGAAACAAAGGAAAAGAAGAAACGACAAACAAAAAGTAATAGTAGACTAACAATTAAAACCGGAACCACGTCCCTGACATATCTGCAGATAGTAGAGGACGAGCTTCATTTGGGGGAAAGCCCATGTCATATAAAACTCCAAAGACCGGGAACCATGCCTGGCCAAAGCATCCGCTATAGAATTTCCCTCCCGAAGAATATGGACCCATTCATAGCCCGGATGCAGCGCCATAATGTCTTGAATATTCCGCACCAGAGCAAAGTGACTATGATCAGCCAATAAGTCACGTTTGATGAGCCGAAGAGCCTCCTCAGAATCTGAATAGCAGCAAATGAACTTAATGCCCATTCATAATTTTTATTTGTATGGAATTTGAGTTATTACGGATTAAAAACGTGTATTGGATTGCGTGAAATATGAGTTTGTAGCACTTATTAAAGAATGGAGGAAGTATCTAATTAAAATTAAAAATATTCTTTAAAAAATCGTAAAGGACTATTTAAAATTTTTAAAATATCATTTTTGAAAAATAACTTCAAATTAGTATAAAAAATAATACTCCCTCCGTATTCATAGGTTTGCAATATTGGTATTTTTACACTATTCACAGCTTAACTTTATTTCAAATTTTTATCATAGTTGTGGAAGAAAAACATAGTCAAGTGAGATCTTATTAGATTCGTCTAAACTTGTAGTTTTAGAATATCAACTTTGTATAATTTTTTATTGTATACAATTTAAATTATTAATCGTTGAAAATGTGTATCGAGACACGTGCATGTGTGAAATGGTGAAAAGCTATGACTACGGAGGTAGTATTAAGTTGCATATGACATACTATGTAATAAATATCAAAATTGTTTCAATTTAATTTAGTTAACATTAGTAAATAACTCGTCGAGACTCGACGGACATAACTTTATATTTTATATAATATATATAATACACTTATATTATATAAAGTAATAATAAAATGTATTTTGAGTAATGAAAAATGTGTAATATTTTTTTATACATTCAAAAGAGGATGTATGTAATTATTTTTAAAACTAACAAAAAAATTATTTTATAGCGTATTCTTCCGGTACAAATCTAACAGATAAATAAAAAATACCAATTAAAATAGTATTTTTATGTGATTTGAAATTTAAATTAAGATAAAATAAAATTTAAAAATAAGTATGAAGCATAATATGAAAATTTTCCTAACAATTTGCTGAAAATTCCATTGGTGAAAATCTCGTTGATAGGGGCTAGTATAACACTGTCTTTTAAAATATCTGAATTTGAAGTTGTGCAGTTTATATTTGTGTATGTACTTTAAAAAAATGCTGCTATAGGATCACCCGTATAGTTTATAAGAATATCATCCGAAAATGTCACGTCTAGTTGTACATCTCCAAAATCAATACCCGCTTTACCATCACCTACCTCACTATCCATTTTGCAAATTTTCTGTCATATATAATTTCATTGTAAACAACAATTCTTGTGGTATCTTGAGTTAATCATTCTAAATTGCATATTAATACTTTTAGTCACATCTTGCTAGTGACACGAAATATTACAACATAACTGTTCATGGATAAAAATTGGTTTTGAAAAATAAAATCCGACATTCTTTAAAGATTGACATTGATTTTACTTATAATCATAGCAAAACAAACTGTGAGTGAAAATTTTCTCATCTCAAATCGAATAAAATTTTTGGTTAAATCAAATAGGCTCATCAGTCATAACCATTCTACCAATCAAGAATTTTCTACTTGGTTTCCCGAAAATTAGTTTAACCTCAACGATCTAGTTCCGCATCTTGGTTACTATCAATCTACATCCATTATATAATTTATTTGATGGATATATATTCCTAAGAAGTATGACTATGGAACCTTCATTCAACTATATTTCATGATTCAGCGATCTTTAAATAACATAAATTTCATATATATATTGCAAATTCCATTTAAAATTTGAACTTCCATTTTTTAAAAAAACTGAAAATTGTGGGAACGCCATATAAATTGAAAATTAAATATCTTTTTAAAACTAAAAATTGGAACTTCCATATACACATTAATATATATCTTTAACATGAATAATAAGTCTGACGTGCAATGTAAATTTTGATTATATCATTCACCATAAAAAAATATAATCAAAATTGAGACAAAACCTACACAAAGTTACCGGTATTACAATATGTTCACCATATTGAAATATAAATGCAACATAAATCTTAGTTGCAGTGCAAAACCTCGTCATAATAATCTTATGGTGTAAAACTAAAAATCTATAAATAATTACAAAATGCAGAAATAAATTTAAATTAAATAAAATATAAAAATGCAAGTAATAAAATCTAAAGTAGATAAAATAAAAAAAATGCAAATAAATAAACTCCAACATAGATAAAATAAAAATACAAAATCTCATCTTTCAAATCTTTTTAGAAGTAAATATATAGTGAAAAGATTGGATGATAAAGTGAGAATTTATAAGTAAATGATTGCAGATTTTATACACGATAGACTAAAATCTATAATGAATAAATAAATACAAAAATCTAAAATTAGTAAATTAAAAAAAGCAAAATAATATTGATAAAATAAGATATGCAAAATTTTAAATTTCAAACCTTTCAAACCTTTTTCAAAGTAAATATTGTAGGAATTCCATATATTTCAAAAATTGAAAATCTAATAAATAAATAAATAGATGTGAAAATCTAAAATTAATTAATTAAAAAATGCAAAAAATTATAAAAATTAGAAATTTGAAATGGAGACACCACATTAAATATAAAATGTGTTGTTCACTAATGCTTTAATATATATACTAGCAAACCCGCCCGCGCATTGCGCGGGAAGTAAAATTTATATATATTTTTTTAAAATAACATAAGATTTTAAAAATTCAACTATTGTACGCATTACATAAAATTTAGTTCATGCGGGGTTGGAGACTTAATCAAGTGGTAACTCCACCAACTCCCACCTATAGGTTGGGGGTTCGAATCCCCATCCGGCCTCCTATCCCTTCCCTTTGTAACTGTGTGGCATGAGCTCCCACCACCCTTTTCAGACCTTCAATGACTTTTTTAAAAAAAGTTGGTTTATGCTAATTTTCTGACCACATTATTGAGAAAAAATGTGACAAAGTGGTTTAGCAACTTTGTCAATTTGATTATATATTATTTAATTTATATTAATAAATTTTTGCCTGATATGATTATGTAATATATTTGATTTTACATTTTTAAATTTATAATTTTCTAGATATAATTTTAACTCCATTTTATATTTATATGTTAATTTATTATTATATATTATACTAATAATGCTACTGGACTACTTGACCAATGGCCTGTCTTCCGCACCTGGCGAGACATCTTTGACCGATTTTCAGTTCATCATGTACTTTGCGAGGGTAAAATGGTCGCGGATTGTCTAGCAAAATGTGATGCATCTTTAGAAGAATTCTACACTATTTGGACATTTCCCCATACTTCACGTACAGGGTGTTAGCGGCGGATTCTTCCGGTGTATGGTTCCCAAGAGCCTAAGTGTTAGCTCATTTTTCCTTTCTGCTTTTTGGACACCTCTTTTTGTTGCTTTTTTTCCATTTATTTTCTTTTCAATTTGTTATTTGGCGTCAACTTCTCAAAAAATAATGTTAATAATCTTAGAACATTGTTCACATAAATATGGAGTGACTAATGCAAATCTAGTCATGAATATATAATTATCATATTATACTATATTATACTTCCTCCGTTTCTTTTTAAGTGTTACACTTTTTTTTTGAGTTTTTCATAATAAATGTTACATTACCATATATAGAATGCTTTTAAAGGTATAAGACTTCCACTAAAGCACTTTTGTTCGTTGCATTGAATATTGTGTCATTTCCTTATGTTATACTTATTTTGAAATGAAGGGAGTATTATATTATATGTAGGGATGAAAACGGTACGGATATGATCAGATAGTATTGGATACGAATATATATTGTCCCACATTTTTTTTCCTCGGATTCGGATCGAATATTAGATATGCTGGATACAAATACATGTCGGATACAGATTCAATTGGATACATATTATCGGATAATTTTTAATCTTTTCTGAAAGTTTGATATAAATTATTGACAATTTTTTAATAAATAAATAATAATAATATGTGACTTTATAGTGAACTTAAATAAATAAAAGAATATGTAAAAAAATGTATCCAAAAGGAAAGATGTCAAAAAGGGAATAATCTATAACAAAAGGGAAAAATACATAAATAAAAAATAAAGTGGAAACATCTCCAAATTTATTCTCTTCAAATTTTTTTTTAAAATTTCGAATAAAGACAAAAAACATACAATAACAAAATCAACATAAAATAGATTAATGATTACAAAAATTTTGAGTAGTATACAAAGCAGAATCATAAAAATAATTTGTAGAGTATGACTTCATTGCAATCTTGAATTACAACATGTAATCCTGTAAAAAAGTCATTGGAAAGCCATTAGAAACATATATTTAACAGTACGTAAGAAAAAACAAAAAAAAAACCCACTAATATTCACGTTCGAGTAAAAAAAATCTTACATGAAGAGTAAGACGAAGAATATATTGCAATCTGAGAAAAATTAACCCGCAACTAAAGAAATATTAGGAAAACATTGGCGTGGGAAACATTGTAATACATGAGAAGAAGAAACAAAAGATATTGTTTAAATATAAAATAAATGTTGAGAAGACATAAACAAAGAATGAAGAAATAAAATCTGAGGTGATGAGAATTTCAAGACAACCATGATATTAGATAAATGAATGGAATATCTATATATATATATTAAAGAATTAGTGAACAACTTATCCTAAATTTAATGTGGTGTCTCCATTTCAAATTTTTAATTTTTATAGATTTTTGCATTTTTAATTTATTAATTTTAGATTTTCGCATTTATTTATTTATTTATTTATCCATTATAGATTTTTAGTTTTTGAAATATATGGAATTTTCAATTTATATGGAGTTCACAATCTTCACTCTTAAATATATTTGAAAGATTTGAAATTCAAAACTTTGTATTTTTTATTTTATATTATTTCGCAGTTTTTAATTTACTAATTTTAGATTTTCGCATTTATTTATTTATTCATTAGAGATTTATTCACTTTTAAAAAGATTTGAAAGATAAAATTTAAAATTTTGTATTTTTATTTTATCTATTTTGGATTTTATTATTTTATCTATTTTAGATTTTATTATTTTGTACTACCTCCATTACTTTTTAATTGCCACAGACGCACATTTCACACAATCCAATACACATTTTTAATCTTATAATAACTCAAATTGCGTACAAGTAAAAATTATGAAACTTTAATCTATGCGATTAGACGAATCTAACAAGATCTCACTTGACTATTTTTTGTCTTATATAAATGTATTAAAAAGTCGAATCAAAGTTACTCAATGAACAGTAACAAAACTCCTACCGTGTCAAATAAGAGGGACAGAGGAAGTATGTTTTATTTTATTTATTTTAGATTTTATTACTACATTTATTATTTATTTATAGATTT
This sequence comes from Hygrophila difformis, assembly GCA_030278955.1. Taxonomy (NCBI): domain Eukaryota; kingdom Viridiplantae; phylum Streptophyta; class Magnoliopsida; order Lamiales; family Acanthaceae; genus Hygrophila; species Hygrophila difformis. The sequence goes on along the minus strand of JAOANR010000001.1, from coordinate 29,643,218 downwards.
TGGAGGTTTACACCATAGGATTATTATGACATGAATAGACATTTTCAGTGGTGATCATATTGTAATGTCGTTAATTTTGTGTAGGTTTTGTCTCAATTTTGGTTATATTTTTTTGGTGTGGTAAATGATGTAATCAAAATGTACATTGCACATCATATTTTTTTGGTGAACATATTTATTTATTAATATTAAATATATATTAATGTGTATATGAAATCCCAAATTTTTCTTTTTAAAAGATATTTGATTTCCAATTTATATAGAGTTCCCACAATTTTAAGTTCTTAAAGATTTGAAATTTCAAATTTATATGCAATTTGCAGTGTATATATGAATTTTATATTATTAAAAGATACATTAATGAATATATGGAAAAAAAAGTATATATATATTAATTAATGTATATATAGGTCATATTTTTATAAAAATATATCAATTATCCTAAAAGAAATATACAAATATATATTTTCTAAAAGTAATATACAATTTTATAGTTGTTAATCGTTACAAAATACTATATTTTATATTATAGCATTCTAATTGCATATAAATATATACTAAATAGTATAAATCTTATTTACTATGTTCTATTATATTAAAAATAATATAAAAAAATTATAATTATTAAGAAAATTTTAAAAATTCATATTCTGTGGATAATTGATTTAGAGTAAATTAGTTATTTTCGTAAAGCATATTATAAATAAAAGAATCGAGTGTATACTGAATTGTTGGGGTGCGAATAGATCCATCTGTAAATAAAGAATGGAGATTTAGTTTTTTTAATCTATTTTTTAAGAAATATTTCATTAATCTATATTTTAACAGATTTGCAATTGACGGAAGAACACATATAAATCTAGCTTTCTTAGAAATTGACAGGTTAATTGCAGCAAATTCTATAAATTTAAAAATTTTATCTGGAATGCCAGTACTGAATAAGTTTTAACGTCTAAAATAGACAATTTATTGATACTAGAAGAGACATATTATAATAAGGAAGAAATGAAGACAGATCATGATAAGCTATTACATTTCTTGATTAATGAGCAAATGAATATTTATAATAAAATAATATATGTAGTTGATAGTGATGATGGTTAATTTTTTTTTCTTTACGTGGTGAATAACAAGACATTTATCGATAATTTATCTAGAAAACATTATGTTTAGCCCTTCGTGGGAGAAGTGATATTGTGTTGTATGTAGCATCCAGTGGAATAGTACTCCTACTCCTTTCAAGAGGTAGGACTGCATATTCTAAATTTTGTATTCCACTAGATTGTGACGAGAATTCTACATGAAAAAAAATTATCACAAAAAATTATTTAACCTCTCTTCTAATTAAAACAAAACTCATTATTTCGGATGAAAATTCTTTATTGATAGAATGATTATGAGCCCGTCTGAATTAACCAAATTCATCATTTGATTTCAGACGGGGAAAAATTACACTCGCATTTTGTTTTATTATGTCTATAAAAAAAAAGTAAATGTCAATCTTTAAATAATGTTGGACTCTATCTTTAAAAATCAGTTTTTACTCATGTTAGTGATAGTTGCAATATCTCGTGTCACTAGACAGAGAGGACTTGAAGTATTAATATATAATTAAGATGGATTAACCCAAGATACTACAAGAAATATTGTTTAAAATAAAAATTATATATGGCAGAAATTTGCACAATGAATTATTCATGTAGGTGATGGTAATTTGTAAATTTGGTATTGATATTGGAGATGTACAATTAAATGGGATATTTTCATATGATAATTTTATAAACTCTACGAGAGATCCTATATCAGCAATTGTTGAGAATACTTATATAAATATAAACTGCACCACTTTAAATCCAGATATTTTTAAATATATTGCTATACTAATCCCTAACAATGAGATTGTTGGCACGATGAATGATTACATCATAGAACATAGGTTTGCAAATGAAAATATATATATATCAGTTCTAACAATATTTGTCGAGATGATGAAAGTGTAGATAATGCCAATGAATTATTTTCACTGGAATATCTAAATACGGTCAATTGTTCTGGATTACCGAATCATGAAATATTGTTGAATTAGAGTTGCATAGTCATGCTTCTTAGAAATATAGATCCATCAAATAAAATATGCAATGTAAATAGGTTGATAGTAACTGTAACACCCCCAATTTCCCTAAAGGCTCAGCGGAAGCAAAGAGCGGGAACAAGGGGCCGGTGTTACCGCCACGTATCCCGGGCCGTCCGGAATACGCTAAGGCTAGCAAAAATATTCGCGGAGAAGTCAGAGTTGAACATATATGCTAACCGTTAGACATATATCGTAATCTCTGAAAGGAAAAGCTTATTATACTAAAACGTATAAAATAAGCCTTTAATTAGATTTTGGTATATTATCCAAAATAAGCGGTGACGCATTAAAAGAGCTCACCAATAATAATGATATGATAAGAGAATTCCTCCATTTAAAAAGGGGGCAAATTCATCATGCATTTTCAAAATAATAATATCCATCGTCGGGTGAAAAATAGTGAGGCGTAGAAAATTACAAAAGTGGGTAGACGCCCAAATATACGTCCTCAAGTCAGAACAAAATATATGCCAAGTTAACTCCGCTAAGGAGACTTAAAAAGTTATACACCCTTTTCTTAAATCCGAAAGCATTTAAAAATAACCCGAATCGTGCCCCGGTGACGTGAAATGGCTAATGGTCCTCTCAGATATCAAAACCTGAAAAAGGATAATAAAAGTGTAGAATCAGCGAAAACGATCGCTGAGTAAGTAGACCCTTACTCCTGGAGGAGGTTGGGTTGCAGAAATAATTTAAAGACAACAGTTATGGTAAAGGTATGCTTAAACGAGAATATTGTGTACATAATGCAATATTTATCTAGAAACCCGGGATCAGACAATATAACAATATGTGTTGCCGAAAAATAATATTTCAGCCTTCATGTCAATTGGAAGGGGCCCAAGAGTGGGGTACCCATTCTCACATGCACATTCAAGGGTTGTGGAAGAGGTATGAAATTTCCTACATCCACCTGGCAAAAGGTGTGGTATCGTTCCGGCACCGTTCCCGAGTGGCAATGGATGCACACAACGGCGAGGGTGGCGGCAAGATCCACGCACCGATTCCAACCCCGTAACAGTGGTTAACCATAATTCAGGAGTTATCGCACTAAATTATAAAGCACAGTAAAAATAGCATACCAATAATCCAAAAGCAGTAGGGAGCAATAAGCATAAATTTAAAATATAATAAAGCGGTTTTTAATTTATGCTTAAGCTAAAATAAATTTGGGCTTACTCCCCAAAGAGTTAAAATCCACTTACCGTCACCGTAGACGGGATGGACACGACACACGCGTAGGCTACGAGCAAATATTCCTTTTGCAACTATTTGTCTAACCAAAAATTTTAATATTATCTCAGTATTCACAATAGTATTCTAATATTAATTACAAATAAAATTCCAACTTAATAAATCTTACCAGAGGACTTCACGCGTCTACTAACTAGTTAGAATAATTTCAACAGGGCTTCTAAAATAGGATGGAGAGAGCCGAACAGTAAAGGAAACGGAGAACTTAAGAACAGAACAAGAAAATAAGAAGCGGAGGACGGTAGACACAAGGCAGAAAAAAAAAGAAGAAAGGGATTTGGGTGGTGACTGGGGCATGGGAGTGGTTTAAATAGGCGATCGTGTGGCTTCTCTTTATCTGGTCAACACCAATTACCCATGCCCACCCCTTAATACACCACATATCTCCACAGATATCCATTATTAGCACACCAGTCTTCTTTCCTTCTCTCTTGTCTCGACTGTCACGCCCTTCCCCTCTCTATTTTCTATGCTTTCAATCAAATCTTGTTTTATCTCAAGAGGTCTCAAGAAACTCAAGGAACAAAAAAATGCTCACTGGACAAGAGGAGACCTCGTCCATGGCAACTCCGGCGGAGCAAGGCGGCGGCGATTGGCGGGGCTCGGCCTCCTATCTTCTTCCTCCTCTCGTTTTATTTGTTTATTATTATTTTTTTTTTGTTTCCATTGCTTGTTGATGTTTGGGAATGGTGGTGGTGGGCAGGGGCGAGTGAGAGAGAGAGGGCGGCAGGGGAGCGGTGGCGAGGGCGGCGGCAGCGGCGGCCCTGGGTGGTGGCGGCAGTGGGCCTTCTCCTTCCTCCTCTTTTTCTCCTTCTTCTTCTTATTCTTCATTTTGGATTTTGTTTGGCTTCCGATTTCTGGATCTGTGGAGTGAGGGTGAGGCGCGGCTATCGCGGTGGTGTTGTGGAACTGTGCAGGCGGCGGGAATGGCGTGGTGGCGGAGGCGAGTGGCCCGTCGGCCTTATTTCTTCTTCCTCCTCTCTTATTTCTCTTGTTGTTTTATTCGAATCCCCTGTTTTTGGTGGTGGTTTGGTGTTCGAATTTTGGGGATTGGAGGAAGGCAAAATGGTTGTGGTGGTGGTGATGGGGTGTTGGCAGGCCGCGGTTGGTGGTGGTGGCGGCGCCGGATCCGTGGCTGTGGTGGCTCGGATTTGTGGGTTGGAAGGAGGATGAAGATTCGGTGGTGGTGCGAAATGATGGCGGCCAGACGTCCGGCAGCGGCGGCGGCAGCGTGCGGTGGCGTGGCAGTCGGCGGAGGCAGGCCGCCGGAGGGCGGCGGCGCAAGGGTGGCGGCGGCGGCAGCCCCAAGGGGGCTAGGGTTAGGGTTAGGGTTAGGGTTAACTTAGGGTTTGGGCCAAGGGTATTTGGATTGGGCTTAGTCCATTTCATCTTTTGCTAATTGGACTATACAAGTCTTAATTGGACTATACAAGTCTTAATTAAATGGTCCAATCCACCTCTAATCCATTAGCTTATTGGACTATTAAATTAATTGGCCTAACTCCTAATTATATACTCAATTAACTAGTTAATCTAGATTATGGACTTAATTAATCAATCGCGATTATGAACCTAATTGGATTTAATTTATCTAGCTTGTGGACTTGATTAAGTTCTTAATATTGTGGACTTAATATTTATGGGCCAACTCAAATTGTTAATCCCATGGACTTTTTAGACTATCTCATAACCCATCTAATAATAATATGTATTACTAGGAAAATTAATCTAAACCTCCAAATTAGATGGACTCAAATTATCTAATAGTTGACACCATTTGCAAAGTTAACCAAGGTTCCAAATCCCTTACTTCGGACAACTTGTTAATTAGGAATCGAGATTTTTGCTCATTTCATAGTATAATTGGTCAAATAGTAAATCATAGTTGTTACCCTACAATTTAATTCATTAGTTGTTAAGTATTTTAATTTAAATTATACGGACCCGATTCAATATTTTACCAATGGCTTTATCCTTATAATCTTTCCTTTAACTTTAGGTATTATTAGAAAAATTAATTTAAGTTCAATGATCTTATATTCATAATTTAATTTAATAGCTTTAAATTATATATATTAATTTGCTTCATTAGACGAATAGTCAAGGTTTTCAATCTTTTGACTTGGATCATGTTGCTAATTAAGAATGAGGCAATTCATCAATTATGGACTTACTAATTCTGTAACACTTAACTTTTATCATAATAGATCGAATCGATTTAAATTATCTATTAATTGGCACCGTTAGCCAAATAAATTCAAATTTCCAAATTTCCCAATTCGGGACAATTGCTAGTCAAAGTTGGACAATTCATCAATTCCCAACAATGATACAGATCAACTATTTTAATTTAATTGTAGGGACTTAATTTTATAATCCAATTCAGCTTTAATGTTATTCACTCCAACACTTATGAATAATTTTTTAATGGATTTTGAGACACAAATAATCCATCCGGAATATTGTCGCTTTATTCAGATTTCGTCATGTTTGGGAGTTGCTTTCCCAATTAAGGTTAGAATGATTCCATACTCATTCGCTTCTTTTAACAGATTAATCCAAGTGTTAGTGAATTGGACTCATGCTTTAAGATAAATTTTATTGCACTCGCGCTTAAGAATTTTAATTATCTAAATTTTCGCTCAAGATTTGTCTAGGATCAATTGAATAATTATTGTTCCAAAAATATCCCTTTTTTTTCTTACTCATTCTCAAAATTATTTAGTGGTCGATTAAATTGATTAGACGTTTTTATTTTAGTAAAATTTTAATATCATTAATTAAACTTTTCGAAAAAAATTTATTCGAAATTTTACGGTGTGTTATAGTCTACCCTCCTTAAAATAAGGCTTCGTCCTCGAAGCCTCACGACGAAACTAGGGGTATATTTCCCAAGACTCCATCAGCTGGGATTAGTTACTATTCTCAGATATAACTTCATCCTTGGCAAACCATGGGTTCTCCTCGGGAATTAGAAGAGAAATTAAATTGTCTTAATATAGGCTCTTGTATGAATTTTAGAGAAAATTTCGTTTAACTAAACATACTTAAGGTTTCTATCGGGGTGGATAAGTTATACGATGAACGATTATGAGAAGTTTTCTTACTACAGGTTCTATACCTCCATCAATCCTTACGGAGTATGTCTTTGACAGAGATCGAACTCCGAGGCTATCAAGGTCAGAGGAATATGAGTAATATTAAAATAATGGAGGTGGCCCCGTATCGTGCCAACTAATCCATTCCAAAATAATGTCAGAATCTTGCAAGTCGAACTCAATCAAGTTCGCTGCAAGCTCAACTCCATATTTTACGAATTGAAGTGTTCATCTTGCTTCGAGAGCAGTCCACCACTGTTTATTAGATGAGAAATCGCCTAAGTTCGCTGCATTAGGGGCTCTAAATCCTAATTGTTCCGCTTTCTTAATGTCGCGAAGGGATACGATGCTCCAAAATCATATAAAACTTATGTAGCGGAATCTTTAACCATGAACGTACCATCTATGACATCGTCAGCATCACGGGGATCAGCCCGGTTAACCTCATTCAGTTGTCCTTGATTGTTTCGAGCTGCTGGTGGCGGGTTCCTTCGATTTCGACCCTGGTCTTGTTGTGGGTCCCTCGGCCTTTTATTCAGATATGCTTCCGACTGAAAGCGATGATCCCCCTTGAGATCCTCTCGCAGTCTATTTGCGTCCAAACGATTGTTGCAATCCTTGACCAGATGTCCGTTGAGGCCACATCGGTAGCAGGTCCCGTATGGCGGGCATGCCTGCATCCAATGCCTCCTTTTACATCTTAAGCAGGGGTCTGGTATGGGAATACCATTATCGTTTCCCGGGTTGGGTCCATTAAAGTTACGACGTTGGTTAGAGTTCCCTTTGTCTTGTCTCCGCTCAAGCTGCCCTTTCTCATGGGCCTTTGAGGATTGTCCAACCTGCTCTTCTTTTCGTTTGGGCTGCCGAACTCGCTCGACTGTCATTGCCCGATCAAAAAGCTTCTGGAGGCTAGAGAATTGTTTCCCTCCTAACCCTTCTCGGATTTCTTGGTTCAATCCAAGCTCGAACTTCTGTGCTTGTGCATGATCGGTATTCACCAGTCCTGGGGCAAAGCGGAGGAGCTCATTGAATTTTTCATAGTATTCGTGGACAGAGCGGCTGCCCTGCCTCAGCGTAACGAACTCTTCATATTTGGCATTCTTCACGCTAGTAGAGTAGAACCTTGCACGTAGGGCTTCCTGAAATTCTGGCCAACTGATGTCCCGATTTTCTTGGTTTCTCCACCAGGTATTTGCCTTGCCTTCTAGGAAAAACGTAGCTACGTCCACCCTTCTTTCTTCCGGGCACTGTACCGCCTCTAGTAGCTTATCAAAAGACTCAATCCATCCTTCCAATTTAGCCGGGTCTTCATGTCCGGCATACTTGGGAGGCTGATATTTATGTATAGCCTCTATGTAGTCAGTGGGTTTCCCACCTTGCTCCTCTTCCCTTGCCAGTTGTCGTTCTACCGCGGCACCAATAGTGAGCACCATCTGTTCTAAACGGTCCTGTCGACCCTCCATAGGGTCGTGCCTATTCTCCATAGGGTCTTGCCTTCCCTCCATAGGGTGGCGCACATCAGGTGGGTTTACAGGCTGTTTCCTCGGGCGTCCTCGCGGAGGCATCTGACGAACAGCAAATAATCCCAACCTTCAGAGCTTATTTTACTCTTAGTTTATTATTTATTTAAATTTTATTATCCTTCCCATGTGGACCTCTTGCATCCCGCCTCGGTTGCTACTTATTAGCGATGGGTCCAACATGATGATCAAATGCTAGTTTCCAAATACATATGGCTTCAAGGGTGAATCACATGTATGATAAAACTCGTTGTGAGTTTAAAATCTTTCAGTGTCATTACCTATACTCATGTCTTATCTTTAAGACAATATGGATATTTAGAAAGTTCTTATTTGTAGTGGTTCGTATAGTTATGTAAATCACGCTCCTACAAATTTAAGTCTTAACATTAATTAGACTAAGGTAAAACATAGGTGCATCTAAGGCCAAATCTCATAGCAATATGTTCATTCGCACATATTAAAATATAAGGTTCAACGCTATAATTTGGTAGACATAACTGTAGGGTAAACAAACCCCAGTCTTACCAGTGATACAATAAAGCAAGCGCAATCGTCAACTCCTAATGTAGGCATTGACTATATAACAGAGCCTAAGTAAAACAACTAGCTCCTTGCAAAAAGACACTAAGGTAGCGCTAGAAAAATTCTGCTCATGTCCCAAACATTGGGAAATACTTGTCAAAATAAACTCATAATAAACTAAAATTCTGCTCGTGCCTATATGCATATATGTGTGTTCCCATCCCCAAAATAGCTTTAAAAAAAATACTTGGCATATTCTTTTCTCAAAATAATTTCGTGCAAAAATTTGAGTAATTTAAATGCACTACTTAGAGCAAAAATGCTTCTTCCAAAATGTTTTTGTGCATAAATTGAAATAATTTTAAATGCACCAATTCAAATACTTGCAAAAATAATTTTCTTGTGCATAAATTTTTAAATAATTTCAAATGCACAAATCCAAGAGCAAACTGCTCTGATACCAAACTGTAACACCCCCGTTTTCCCTAAAGGCTCAGCGGAAGCAAAGAGCGGGAACAAGGGGCCGGTGTTACCGCCACGTATCCCGGGCCGTCCGGAATACGCTAAGGCTAGCAAAAATATTCGCGGAGAAGTCAGAGTTGAACATATATGCTAACCGTTAGACATATATCGTAATCTCTGAAAGGAAAAGCTTATTATACTAAAACGTATAAAATAAGCCTTTAATTAGATTTTGGTATATTATCCAAAATAAGCGGTGACGCATTAAAAGAGCTCACCAATAATAATGATATGATAAGAGAATTCCTCCATTTAAAAAGGGGGCAAATTCATCATGCATTTTCAAAATAATAATATCCATCGTCGGGTGAAAAATAGTGAGGCGTAGAAAATTACAAAAGTGGGTAGACGCCCAAATATACGTCCTCAAGTCAGAACAAAATATATGCCAAGTTAACTCCGCTAAGGAGACTTAAAAAGTTATACACCCTTTTCTTAAATCCGAAAGCATTTAAAAATAACCCGAATCGTGCCCCGGTGACGTGAAATGGCTAATGGTCCTCTCAGATATCAAAACCTGAAAAGGATAATAAAAGTGTAGAATCAGCGAAAACGATCGCTGAGTAAGTAGACCCTTACTCCTGGAGGAGGTTGGGTTGCAGAAATAATTTAAAGACAACAGTTATGGTAAAGGTATGCTTAAACGAGAATATTGTGTACATAATGCAATATTTATCTAGAAACCCGGGATCAGACAATATAACAATATGTGTTGCCGAAAAATAATATTTCAGCCTTCATGTCAATTGGAAGGGGCCCAACAGTGGGGTACCCATTCTCACATGCACATTCAAGGGTTGTGGAAGAGGTATGAAATTTCCTACATCCACCTGGCAAAAGGTGTGGTATCGTTCCGGCACCGTTCCCGAGTGGCAATGGATGCACACAACGGCGAGGGTGGCGGCAAGATCCACGCACCGATTCCAACCCCGTAACAGTGGTTAACCATAATTCAGGAGTTATCGCACTAAATTATAAAGCACAGTAAAAATAGCATACCAATAATCCAAAAGCAGTAGGGAGCAATAAGCATAAATTTAAAATATAATAAAGCGGTTTTTAATTTATGCTTAAGCTAAAATAAATTTGGGCTTACTCCCCAAAGAGTAAAAATCCACTTACCGTCACCGTAGACGGGATGGACACGACACACGCGTAGGCTACGAGCAAATATTCCTTTTGCAACTATTTGTCTAACCAAAAATTTTAATATTAACTTAGTATTCACAATAGTATTCTAATATTAATTACAAATAAAATTCCAACTTAATAAATCTTACCAGAGGACTTCACGCGTCTACTAACTAGTTAGAATAATTTCAACAGGGCTTCTAAAATAGGATGGAGAGAGAGCGGAACAGTAAAGGAAACGGAGAACTTAAGAACAGAACAAGAAAATAAGAAGCGGAGGACGGTTGACACAAGGCAGAAAAAAAAAGAAGAAAGGGATTTGGGTGGTGACTGGGGCATGGGAGTGGTTTAAATAGGCGATCGTGTGGCTTCTCTTTATCTGGTCAACACCAATTACCCATGCCCACCCCTTAATACACCACATATCTCCACAGATATCCATTATTAGCACACCAGTCTTCTTTCCTTCTCTCTTGTCTCGACTGTCACGCCCTTCCCCTCTCTATTTTCTATGCTTTCAATCAAATCTTGTTTTATCTCAAGAGGTCTCAAGAAACTCAAGGAACAAAAAAATGCTCACTGGACAAGAGGAGACCTCGTCCATGGCAACTCCGGCGGAGCAAGGCGGCGGCGATTGGCGGGGCTCGGCCTCCTATCTTCTTCCTCCTCTCGTTTTATTTGTTTATTATTATTTTTTTTTGTTTCCATTGCTTGTTGATGTTTGGGAATGGTGGTGGTGGGCAGGGGCGAGTGAGAGAGAGAGGGCGGCAGGGGAGCGGTGGCGAGGGCGGCGGCAGCGGCGGCCCTGGGTGGTGGCGGCAGTGGGCCTTCTCCTTCCTCCTCTTTTTCTCCTTCTTCTTCTTATTCTTGATTTTGGATTTTGTTTGGCTTCCGATTTCTGGATCTGTGGAGTGAGGGTGAGGCGCGGCTATCGCGGTGGTGTTGTGGAACTGTGCAGGCGGCGGGAATGGCGTGGTGGCGGAGGCGAGTGGCCCGTCGGCCTTATTTCTTCTTCCTCCTCTCTTATTTCTCTTGTTGTTTTATTCGAATCCCCTGTTTTTGGTGGTGGTTTGGTGTTCGAATTTTGGGGATTGGAGGAAGGCAAAATGGTTGTGGTGGTGGTGATGGGGTGTTGGCAGGCCGCGGTTGGTGGTGGTGGCGGCGCCGGATCCGTGGCTGTGGTGGCTCGGATTTGTGGGTTGGAAGGAGGATGAAGATTCGGTGGTGGTGCGAAATGATGGCGGCCAGACGTCCGGCAGCGGCGGCGGCAGCGTGCGGTGGCGTGGCAGTCGGCGGAGGCAGGCCGCCGGAGGGCGGCGGCGCAAGGGTGGCGGCGGCGGCAGCCCCAAGGGGGCTAGGGTTAGGGTTAGGGTTAGGGTTAACTTAGGGTTTGGGCCAAGGGTATTTGGATTGGGCTTAGTCCATTTCATCTTTTGCTAATTGGACTATACAAGTCTTAATTGGACTATACAAGTCTTAATTAAATGGTCCAATCCACCTCTAATCCATTAGCTTATTGGACTATTAAATTAATTGGCCTAACTCCTAATTATATACTCAATTAACTAGTTAATCTAGATTATGGACTTAATTAATCAATCGCGATTATGAACCTAATTGGATTTAATTTATCTAGCTTGTGGACTTGATTAAGTTCTTAATATTGTGGACTTAATATTTATGGGCCAACTCAAATTGTTAATCCCATGGACTTTTTAGACTATCTCATAACCCATCTAATAATAATATGTATTACTAGGAAAATTAATCTAAACCTCCAAATTAGATGGACTCAAATTATCTAATAGTTGACACCATTTGCAAAGTTAACCAAGGTTCCAAATCCCTTACTTCGGACAACTTGTTAATTAGGAATCGAGATTTTTGCTCATTTCATTGTATAATTGGTCAAATAGTAAATCATAGTTGTTACCCTACAATTTAATTCATTAGTTGTTAAGTATTTTAATTTAAATTATACGGACCCGATTCAATATTTTACCAATGGCTTTATCCTTATAATCTTTCCTTTAACTTTAGGTATTATTAGAAAAATTAATTTAAGTTCAATGATCTTATATTCATAATTTAATTTAATAGCTTTAAATTATATATATTAATTTGCTTCATTAGACGAATACTCAAGGTTTTCAATCTTTTGACTTGGATCATGTTGCTAATTAAGAATGAGGCAATTCATCAATTATGGACTTACTAATTCTGTAACACTTAACTTTTATCATAATAGATCGAATCGATTTAAATTATCTATTAATTGGCACCGTTAGCCAAATAAATTCAAATTTCCAAATTTCCCAATTCGGGACAATTGCTAGTCAAAGTTGGACAATTCATCAATTCCCAACAATGATACAGATCAACTATTTTAATTTAATTGTAGGGACTTAATTTTATAATCCAATTCAGCTTTAATGTTATTCACTCCAACACTTATGAATAATTTTTTAATGGATTTTGAGACACAAATAATCCATCCGGAATATTGTCGCTTTATTCAGATTTCGTCATGTTTGGGAGTTGCTTTCCGAATTAAGGTTAGAATGATTCCATACTCATTCGCTTCTTTTAACAGATTAATCCAAGTGTTAGTGAATTGGACTCATGCTTTAAGATAAATTTTATTGCACTCGCGCTTAAGAATTTTAATTATCTAAATTTTCGCTCAAGATTTGTCTAGGATCAATTGAATAATTATTGTTCCAAAAATATCCCTTTTTTTTCTTACTCATTCTCAAAATTATTTAGTGGTCGATTAAATTGATTAGACGTTTTTATTTTAGTAAAATTTTAATATCATTAATTAAACTTTTCGAAAAAAATTTATTCGAAATTTTACGGTGTGTTATAGTAACCAAGATGTGGAATCATATTATTGAGATTAAACTAATTTTCGGAAACCATGAAAGTAAAAAATTCTTGATTGGTAGAACGATGATGAGCCTATTTGATTTAACCAAATTCTTCATTCGATTTCAGATGAGAAAATTAGGAATGACAATGGGCCGGTTTCGGAATGGGGAGTAGTATCCTCATCCTCATCCCCAATAGCATTTTTAATCCCCAAAACCGGCCCAATTCCCGTCCGGGATTTTATCGAGGATCCCATCGGGAATTATAATTTCTCCGATCTCCATTGGGGACTTATCGAAGATTCATTTTACAAACCAATTTTTTAAAATTTTAATATTAAAACACACACTAATTGTTTAACAATAAATTATAATCCACATCAAAATTTTATAATTGTTGCCAATATATAATCAACCTATCAAACTACATTTTGAATTTTAAATACTCAATTTCACATAATAAAGTTCGATAATTCATGCAATATAATAATAAATAAACAAATTCACAACATTTGCTTTCCATATTTTTCTTAAAAAATTTAAAAATAAAGCAAATTATAAATATATAAATAAATTTAATGGTGCAAAATATATATATTATATATTAATAATATAATTTGATTTATTACCAATGGAGGTTATACTGGGGTTTAGGTTGTTTTATTTTTTTATGTAATGCTCTAATGGACTTTAGTTAAAATCAATAAAATATAACATACAAAATATTAAATATATTATATAAAATTTATAAAATATAATATATAAAATATATCGGGGATGGGCCCCCGTCCCCATCCCTTAAAAAATTCCCAAGAAAATCTCTGATCCCCGGCCTATCCTCAATAATCATCTCCCCAGAACCATACCGAATATTGGATTTTAGTTTGTTTTGCTATGATTATAAACAAAAGTCAATCTCAATCTTTAAAGAATATTGGATTTTATCTTCCAAAATAATTTTTAAATCATGAATAGTTATGTTGCAATATTTCGTGTCACTAGCAAGATGTGGCTCAAAGTATTAATATGCAATTAAGAATGATTAACTCAAAATACCACAAGAAATATTGTTTACAATGAAATTTATATATAACAGAAACTTTGCAAAATGGATATTTGATTTAGGTGATGGTAATTGATTTTATAGTTCTACAATCAGATATGACATTCCGGATGATATTCTTATAAACTCTACGGGTCATCCTATAACCATAATTTTTACGAGTACATATACAAATATAAACTGCACCACTTCAAGTTCAAATATTTTTAAAGATAGTCCTATACTAGCCCCTACTAATGAGATTTTTAGGAATGAAATTTTCAGCAGATTGTAAGGGAATTTTTATATTATGATTAATACTTATATTTAAATTTTGTTTTATATTAAGTTAAATTTCAAATTAAATAAAAATATTATTTTAATAATTATTTTTATTGATCTGTTAGGTTTGTACTGGACAAGTCACAGAACCTAAAGAAGATGGTATAATACGATTTCTTAGTTAGTTTTAATAAAAATAATTAAATTATATTATCATATACATCCTCTTTCGAATAGATATAAAATCATTATATATTTTCCATTACTCAAAATATAATCTATTATTATTTTATGCAATATAAGTATCTATATATTAATAAAACCATTAGTGAACAACCTATCCTACATTTAATGTGGTGTTTCCATTTCAAATTTTTAATTTTTATAGATTTTTGCATTTTTAATTTATTAATTTTAGAGTTTCTCATTTATTTATTTATTTATTTATTCATTATACATTTTCAATTTTTGAAATATATGGTATTTTCAATTTATACGGAATCCCACAATATTGTTCACTTTTAAAAAGATTTGAAAGATGTGAAATTTAAAATTTAAAAAGATTTGAAAGATTTTGAACTTTAAATTTATATAGAATTTTCCATTTTAATTTATATATTATATACTATATATAATCTATCTATATATATATTATTAAAACCATTAGTGGTCAACCAAGTCAACATTTAATGTGGTGTCTCCATTCTAAATTTTCAATTTTCTTAGATTTTTGTATTTTCTGTTAATTAAATTTAGATTTTTGTATTTTTCATTTATTTACTATTTATTTATGTCAAAATATTTATTGATTTGGATATGGAAATCCTCATTTCCATTTTTAAAAAGATATGAAATTTTCAATTTATATGTAACTAGTATTACCCGCCCGCGCGATGCGCGGGAAGAAAAGTTTCTAAAATATCAAAAAAAAATTTATTTAGAGATTCAACAAAAGAATAAATTGTCCTCACGATTGAATGAAAGAAAATGTATAACGTAAAATAGTTGATGATCGAAACTATGAATAAGAAATTGATCAAGATTAAAGGAATGAAAGTTTTGACAGTTTTTTTTTTTGAGGGAAGAAAGTTTTGATTGTAAAACTGACGTTTAATTGTCAAGATTGAAGGAATATAAAAGTTTTTCTATTTATGTTTTTCTCTGGTCTTTATATATATGTTTAATAAATGCAGCATTTATATTTTGAAGGAGAATGAAAGTATAGGCAAAGTATTTCTACTTGCATTTTTTCCAGACAGGGGTTCGAGGGGATGACCAAGAATTTTGTTAATAACTTAAGCAAATCCAGATGAAATAGAGCCAACCACATTCCCCATTGATGTCAGGATATAAATTTTTCATGTGCTTGTAGAGATTAGTCTTCTGTTTGTCACAGGATTCTGCAAAATGACAATTGTATATGAGTAAGATTCAGTTCATAATTGCAGTAAACATGGAAATAAAACTAAAGAAACAAAACAATTGATTCAAAAAATCATCACCAACACGCCTTAATTTTCAAGTGAAAATTAAGCTTATGTCGCATACTTCCATTCCATTTTCTAAATTAAAGCTCAAACTTCAATCTATGTTCAAAGCAAAAATTAAAGTTAAGAAATTCATTTAAGTATGATAAACTCTATGTTCAAAGCTATGTTCATTGGTAATTTATTCAATATCCATATCGAGATAATCTTGGAAGTTTCTGCAAAATCAAAATACTTTGTGCGAAATAGCCTTGCTCCTTTTTGTCCAATGAGATGACCTGAATTCATTTCAGACATATGTATCGAATTCTTGTTAGTTATTAGCCAATGTATACATCTAATTCATGTTAGTTATTAAAAACCCTAAATATTGTATTCCCTCCATCATCCCCATTGTAAAAATTATACATCTGTTTTCCCCATCACTGCAAATCTCATTTGCACAAATAAATAATTAATACATATTACATACATATTTTATTACCATCATGATTTCTCCATCATGATTTTATTACCATATAATTAATAATATATATTTTTGCTAAATTAGATTTAATCCGTACTATATTTTTGGCATATTAATATTCCCATCATCCTTTTCTATTATTAATTAATCCAAAAAATTGTACACTTAAATTGAGCAGTGGGGATCTCTTTCCAAATTATTCAAGGTGACCAATATGGTAATAAATTATTTCATATATATATAATAAAATAAATTTGCGATGATTAACATAAATGTCAACCATCTTCATAAAATATATTGGATTCAATAATTTATCTATAACCTCTTTTAATTTGATAGAAATAACACTTAAATGGTAACAGATTTTCAATAAAGTTTATAATTAGTTGTCTAATATTATAAGATCTACCAAACTATACATAGTAAATATACAAAATTAAAGTAAATTATCATTTTTGACATGATTTTTAACCATCCAATTAGTAATAATGTTTCCCAAATTACACCATTTAATTATGGGATCATTTCATTCTCTATTAGTGTACAGGATTTAAATATTTATGATTTTTGGATCTAATAAAGTAACACATATTTTTTAAAATTTAAAACCGCGTATTTAGAATGGTTTATTTAAAAAAAATAGATATTCTAATATTTAGTTTTAATTTTATATTTAATTAATATTTAGTTTCGAAAATATGGATATATTTGCCAATATAAATAAAATGATTCTAAAATATGGATATACTTATATTAAAATATTTAGTTGCCAGTATAATTAAAACGATTCTAAAATAAGAGTATATTCAAATAACTATCTAATCTTAAATCATCACAATATATCTATAACTAAAATGAATCACAATAAATTGATTCTAAAATGATATGTTCAATGATTCCATTTAAAAACGTAGTATCTATATTAAATCATCAAATATTTTTTCCAAAGTTAATATTATAATTAATAAACTTATTGCTATAATTAGCCAATTGATATAATAATTTTTTTTAGAATTTAAATATAATCTTTTAATTTAATTTAAAGCAATGATAATTCAACATTGTCATATTTAACTTGAGAATAGAAATAATTTGATATTGATCAATCATTGAATGCTAATTTTTGGCATATTAATTTTTTCATCATCATTTTCCATTATTAATTCATCCATTCAAAAATTTTATAATTAGTTATCTAATATTATAAAATCTACCAATTAAAGTAAATTATCATTTTTAACTATAAAATTAGCAATGATGATTTCCAAATTACATCCTTTAATTATGGGATCATTTCATTCTCTATTAGTGTACATGATTTAAATATTCATGATTTTTGGATCTAATAAAGTAAAATACATTTTTAAAATTAAAAAACACATATTTAAAATGGCTTATTTTTAAAAATACATATTCTAATATTTAGTTTTTATTTTTTATTTAATATTTAGTTTCCAATATATGGATATACTTGAATGGAAAGATTTAGTTGCCAATATAGATAAAATCCATTTCAAAACGTAGTATCTATATTAAATCATCACAATATTTTTTCCAAAGTTAATATTATAATTAATAAACTTATTGCTATAATTAGCCAATTGATATAATAAAAACTTTGTTAGAAATTAAATATAATCTTTTAATTTAAAGCAATGATAATTCAACATTGTCATATTTAACTTGAGAATAGAATTAATTTGATATTAATCAATCACTGAATGCTAAGTTTTGACATATTAATTTTTTCATCATCACTTTCCATTATTAATTCATCCATTCAAAAATTTTATAATTAGTTATCTAATATTATAAGATCTACCAATTAAAGTAAACTATCATTTTTAACTATCAAATTAGCAAAGATGATTTCCAAATTACATCCTTTAATTATGGGATCATTTCATTCTCTATTAGTGTACATGATTTAAATATTCATGATTTTTGGATCTAATAAAGTAAAATACATTTTTAAAATTAAAAAACACATATTTAAAATGGCTTATTTTTAAAAATACATATTCTAATATTTAGTTTTTATTTTTTATTTAATATTTAGTTCCAATATATGGATATACTTGAATGGAAAGATTTAGTTGCCAATATAGATAAAATCCATTTCAAAATGTAGTATCTATATTAAATCATCACAATATTTTTTCCAAAGTTAATATTATAATTAATAAACTTATTGCTATAATTAGCCAATTGATATAATAAAAACTTTGTTAGAAATTAAATATAATCTTTTAATTTAAAGCAATGATAATTCAACATTGTCATATTTAACTTGAGAATAGAATTAATTTGATATTAATCAATCACTGAATGCTAAGTTTTGACATATTAATTTTTTCATCATCACTTTCCATTATTAATTCATCCATTCAAAAATTTTATAATTAGTTATCTAATATTATAAGATCTACCAATTAAAGTAAACTATCATTTTTAACTATCAAATTAGCAAAGATGATTTCCAAATTACATCCTTTAATTATGGGATCATTTCATTCTCTATTAGTGTACATGATTTAAATATTCATGATTTTTGGATCTAATAAAGTAAAATACATTTTTAAAATTAAAAAACACATATTTAAAATGGCTTATTTTTAAAAATACATATTCTAATATTCAGTTTTTATTTTTTATTTAATATTTAGTTCCAATATATGGATATACTTGAATGGAAAGATTTAGTTGCCAATATAGATAAAATCCATTTCAAAATGTAGTATCTATATTAAATCATCACAATATTTTTTCCAAAGTTAATATTATAATTAATAAACTTATTGCTATAATTAGCCAATTGATATAATAAAAACTTTGTTAGAATTTAAATATAATCTTTTAATTTAAAGCAATGAATTCAACATTGTCATATTTAACTTGAGAATAGAATTAATTTGATATTAATCAATCATTGAATGCTAAGTTTTGGCATATTAATTTTTTCATCATCACTTTCCATTATTAATTCATCCATTCAAAAATTTTATAATTAGTTATCTAATATTATAAGATCTACCAATTAAAGTAAACTATCATTTTTAACTATCAAATTAGCAAAGATGATTTCCAAATTACATCCTTTAATTATGTGATCATTTCATTCTCTATTAGTGTACAATGATTTAAATATTTATGTTTTTGGATCTAATAAAGTAAAATACATTT
This sequence comes from Hygrophila difformis, assembly GCA_030278955.1. Lineage (NCBI taxonomy): Eukaryota > Viridiplantae > Streptophyta > Magnoliopsida > Lamiales > Acanthaceae > Hygrophila > Hygrophila difformis. The sequence continues at coordinate 29,623,704 of JAOANR010000001.1, read as the reverse complement.
TTAAAATTAAAAAACACATATTTGGAATGGCTTATTTTAAAAATACATATTCTAATATTTAGTTTTCATTTTTTATTTAATATTTAATTTCCAATATACGGATATATTTGAATGGAAAGATTTAGTTGCCAATATAGATAAAATCCATTTCAAAACGTAGTATCTATATTAAATCATCACAATATTTTTTCCAAAGTTAATATTATAATTAATAAACTTATTGCTATAATTAGCCAATTGATATAATAAAAAATTTGTTAGAATTTAAATATAATCTTTTAATTTAAAGCAATGATAATTCAACATTGTCATATTTAACTTGAGAATAGAATTAATTTGATATTAATCAATCATTGAATGCTAAGTTTTGGCATATTAATTTTTTCATCATCATTTTCCATTATTAATTCATCCATTCAAAAATTTTATAATTGGTTATCTAATATTATAAGATCTACCAATTAAAGTAAACTATCATTTTTAACTATCAAATTAGCAATGATGATTTCCAAATTACATCCTTTAATTATGGGATCATTTCATTCTCTATTAGTGTACAATGATTTAAATATTTATGATTTTTGGATCTAATAAAGTAAAATACATTTTTAAAATTTAAAAACACATATTTAGAATGGCTTATTTTAAAAATACATATTCTAATATTTATTTTTTATTTTTATTTAATATTTAGTTTCCAATATATGGATATATATGAATGGAAAGATTTAGTTGCCAATATAGATAAAATCCATTTCAAAACGTAGTATCTATATTAAATCATCACAATATTTTTTTCAAAGTTAATATTATAATTAATAAACTTATTGCTATAATTAGCCAATTGATATAATAAAAATTTGTTAGAATTTAAATATATTCTTTTAATTTAATTTAAAGCAATGATAATTCAACATTATCATATTTAACTTGAGAATAGAATTGATTTGATATTAATCAATCATTTAATGGAGTAATTGAGAATAGAACATGGATAAAAATGATATGGACAAATTCGAAACTCTCTTATTGAATAAAATACAAAAGATTTTGAGAAAATTATGCTATAACTAATAAACTCATCCAATTATTTACACTCGGTGGAACAAATCTTTCCACAAAAAGAACAACCAAACAATTGATTTGTTCTTTTATGATTATGAATATTCCTTAGCTCTTCATCCATTCAAAATGCTCTTCGTCATTTGAGTCTGTACTATCGTTGTTCCAATATCTGTCACCAAAACAACAACAAAAGAAAATAAAATATTAGCAAAAAAGGGAGAAAGAGGCATGAAATTGAATCATAAAAGCTATAAAATGGCGGGGAGATATATTTGTCATAGAAGAAGATGTCACAACAATTGATTTAATCTTTTATGATTATGAATATTCCTTAGCTCTTCATCCATTCAAAATGTTCTTCGTCACTTGAGTTTGTACTCTCGTTGTTCCAATAACTGTCACCAAAACAATAACAAAAGAAAATAAAGATATTAGCAAAAGAGGGAGAAAGAGACATGAAATTGAATAACAAAAGCTATAAAATGGTGGGAGATGTATTTGTTAAATGGAACAAAAGCTATAATATTGAGAGAAATGTTAGATGAAGATGTAAGGATATGATTTTGAGGTGGGTTATAATACACATATTTATAGGAGGAAGGGAATAAATGAGATGCAGGTTTAATATAGAAATTGGAGCACGGTCCATGGCATATTTGTAATTATCATCGATGTGGAGCACGGTCCGGTGGCAGAACCGTAAATAAGTTAGTGTGTGAGAGAGAGCGTAAAAAAATGGATTTTGTGAGGGAAAAATGTTTGGGCGGGAAAGTGTGTGTGTGTTAGACTATTTTGTTTTAGATTATTATATAGATTCCCATAATTATCAATTTTAAAAGATTTGAAATTTGAAATTTCGTATAATTGCATTTATTTATATTTTTTTGGTGAATATCAGGGTATCCCCAGACTACATTAGCCCAAGAATAATCCCTCGAGGATCTGCAAGGGCAATTAAGGGCGCCTCTCCCAAAGATTTTGGTTTTTTTTATTTATTTATATTAGATTTTTGCACTTTCTATTCCAACAATTTTTATTTTTACACAATTTTCAGTTTTTATAAGATATAAAATTTTTAACTTATATGGAATTCCTACAATTTTTAGTTTTTAAAAGATTTCAAATTTCAATTTTGCATTTATTTATTTATTTTAGATTTTTGCACTATTTATTAATTTATTTTAGATTTTGCATTGTATTATTCACATAATTCTCGGTTTTAAAAAGATATGAAATTTTCAATTTATACGGAATCGACATATGGTTTGACACATTGTTATTAAATAATTATTTTTTATTCGAAATGACAAAAAAGAAAAGCGAGACATAAATAATGGAATGAAATTAATATTATTTATTTTAGTTACATAAAAAATAATAAAAAGAAAAACTTAAATAGGCTATCAGAGGGATGTGATTTCCATTTTTTGACCATAATGAGGCGATTTGAACAACATGCGGTCCGCTTCGGCCCTTTTGTGGGTCTGACAGCCTTGTAGTGGCCCAAAATTGTAAATGAAAAAAATAATGGCTAAAATCTGAAAATTGATCATTCTTATTGCCTAAAAAAATTATTATCTCTAAAAATAATTCAAAACGATTATAATTTTTAAGGGAAATGTAAAAATTCATGTTCTTTGGATAATTGGTTTAAAGTAAATTAATTATTTTCATAAATCATATTATAAATAAAAGAATAAGATGTATAAAGAGTTATTGGAAATGCGAATAGATCCATCAGTAAATAAAGGAAAATTTTATTTTTAATATATTTTTTAAAAAATAATTCATTAGTCTATATTTTAATAGATTTGTAATTGACGGAATAACAAATATAAATATAGCTTTATTAGGTATTGAAAGGCTAATTGCTGCAAATTATATAAGTTTGAAAATTTTCTGGAATGCCGATACTGAATGAAGTTTTAACGTTTGAAACATATAATCTATTGATACTAGAACATAAATATTATAATAAGGAAGAAATGAAGGCGGGTCATGCTAAGCTATTATCTTTCTTGATTGATGAAAGTAATGTTTATAATAAAATAATGTCTGTAGTTGATAGTGATGATATGTTTGATTTTTTATTTATGTGGTGGAAATGATAAGACATTTATCAATAATTGATCTAGAAAACATTATGTATGGCCCTTCGTGGAAGAGGTGATATGGTGCTGCCTGTAGCATCCAGTGGAATAGCATCCAGTGGACTGCATATTCTAAATTTAGTATTCAACTAGATTGTGACGAGAATTCTACCTGCAAAAACTTACTCCATAAAATTATTTAACCTCTCTTCTCAATAAAACAAAATTCATTATTTGGGATGAAAATTCTTACTTGGTAGAATGATTATGAGCCTGTCTGAATTAACCAAATTTTTCATTTGATTTCAGATGAAAAAATTTCCATCTTACAGTTTGTTTTACTATGATTATTAAAAAAAAAAAAAAACTCAATGTCAATTTTTAAAGAAAGTTGGGCTTTATTTTCAAAACAAGTTTTTACCCGTGTCAGTGATATTTTGCAATATCTCGTGTCACTGGAAAGAGATGATTCGAAGTAATATGTAATTAAGATGGATTAACAAGTGATATGTTGCAATAAATATTGTTTACAATGAAAATTATATATGACAGAAATTTGCACAATGAATATTTCATATACGCGATGGTAATTGGTAAAATATACCTGATGGTAATTGATCTTGAATATGTACAATTAGATGTGATATTTTCAGATGATAATTTATAAAATATATGGAAGATCACATAGCTGTATTTGTTCAGAGTTCTTATGCAAATATGAACTACAACACTTCAAATCCATATATTTTTAAAGATTATGTTATACTAACCCATAACAATGATTGCTCATACGATCAATGATTACATAATGGAACATATATATACAAATGAAAATGTATATATATATATATATCAGTTCTAACAATATTTATCAAGATGATGAAAATATAAGTAAAGCCAATGAATTATTTTCACTGGAATATCTAGACACAATCAATTATTTCAGATTACCGAAAAATATAGTTGAATGAAGGTTGCATAGTCATGCATCTTAGGAATATAGATCTATCAAATAAATTATGCAATGGAAGTAGGTTGATCGTAAATATGATGCAAAACCATATAATTGAGGTTAAATTAATTTTCGAGAAACCATGAAAATAGAAAATTCTTGATTGGTAGAATAATTATGAGCCTATCTGATTTAATCAAATTCCCCATTCGATTTCAGATGAGAAAATTCTCACTCGCGATTTGTTTTGCTATGATTATAAACAAAAATCAATGTCAATCTTTAAAGAATGTTGGACTTTATCTTCCAAAGTCAGTTTTTAGCCATTAACAGTTATGTTGCAATATTTCGTGTCACTAGCAAGATGTGACTTAAAGTATTAATATACAATTAAGAATGATTAACTCAACATATCACAAGAAATGCTTAAAATGAAATTTATATATGACAAAAAATTTGCAAAATTGATACTTGATGTAGGTGATGGTAAAGCTGTTATTGATTTTGGAGATGTACAATCAGTTGTGACATTTCCAGATGGTATTTTATAAACTCTACGGGTGATCATATAACGACAATTTTTATAGTACATATACAAATATAAACTGCACCACTTCTAATACAGACATTTTTACAGATAGTGTTATTTCATTTTTTTTATTTGTATTTAAATTTCAAATTAAATAAAAATATTATTTTAATAATTATTTTTATTGATATGTCAGGTTTGTACCGGAAAAGCCACAGAAGCTAAAGAAGACGGTATAATATAATTTCTTTGTTAGTTTTAAAAATAATTAAATTATATTATCATATACTCATCTTTCGAATCTATATAAAATGATTGCATGTTTGTCATTACTCAAAATACAATTTATTATTAATTTATATAATATAAATATAAGTATTATATAAAATATATAAATATGCCCGTCGAGTCTCGACGGGTTACTTGCTAGTATATATTATATATAATTATGCACGTCGAGTCTCGACGGGTTACTTACTAGTTTATAGAGAAATAAAAGGAGGTTTGGTGGAGATATATATATATATATATATGCAAATATTGGAAGAATGGAATCAGATTTGACGTGATCTTCTAAAAATATATAATAGTATAAATTAGTTAAAGATATTATAATATTTTATTAAGAATTTTTTAGGATATTATAGATATAAATATAATATATATATGTTAGTGAGGTTGGTAAAAATTGGAGAGAAAAGTTGGATGAAGTATTAAGAAAAGGGAATGATGAAGTGGGAAGAAATTGGACTGTATTGTTTTTATATATATATATAGATATATAGATATATAGATTGATAATAGATAATAGATATATTAAAGAATTTATAGATATGAATATATAATATAATATATATATATATATGTGGTCCTTATCCGAATGAATTTTATATTTTCAAATCTTAGATATTATTTGTACATATATTAATGAATATTGATAAAAAAAATTTAAATTAAATGTATATTAATTAATATTGGATATTAATAAATATTTATGGATATTTCAATATAGAATATTAAAATTTTAGGATTAAACATTGTTGGATGAATTAAATGTGATTGTTGAAAAAAGGGGGTGGGGAAGTGGGGGGAAACTTGACTATATTGTTTTTATATAGAATATAGATATAGATATAGATATAGATAGATTAAGTCAATTTTATAATTTTCTAATAGTAGTAATTTACAAAAATAAAATGATATATTATGAAATTAACATTATATGATTTCAAATAACATTTAATTAATCAACAAACAATAATACAATACTACTATGTCTCATAATATTGTTTACGGACCAACTTTTACACAATCCAATGTAAATTTTAAACCATTAATAACTCAAGTTCGGTACAAGTAAAAATTCTAAAAGTTTGATATTTAAAAACTACACGATGAGACGAATCTAACAAGACCTACTTGACTATATTTTAATTTGTATAATTATGAGAAAATTTTAAGTGAAAGTTTGTATGTAAATAGTAACACATTACCAAACGTAAACTTCATTTTGAGACGGAGAAAGTATATTACTTCCTCCGTTCTCATTTATTTGAGACGTTTACATAGCAGTTTCTATTTATTAAGTAACTTTGATCAATTTTTTAACATAGGTATATAAGAAAAACATAGCCAAGAAAGATCCTGTTAGATTCGTCTAATCATGTATTTTTAAAATATCAATATTTTATAAGTTTTTACTTATATACAATTTGAGTTACTATTGGTTAAAAATATTTATTGGATTGCGTGAAATGCATAAATTGTGCTGTTTTTTAAGAACAAGAACAGAGGTAAGTATTATGTTATTTAAGTTTTCAAACCAAACTTGAAAAATAAAAAGTAGAAAATAAAAAAAAATAAAAAAGGATCGGCCCGGGGGCCGGTCCAAGCGGATTTGGGCAGCCTTGGTCGGTTTATGCCCGCTTCCAAATGGACCTTTATTAGTTATGCCCAACCTATCATTTAGGGGAGGCGGAGCAAGCTGACCCAACTGGCCAAGTCCATTTGACAGCTCTAGTTACATGTATATTTAAGGAATTTCCCTAAAATTTAATGCAAATTTTTTAGTATTTTTCAATAAAATTCAGATTCTAGTATCTTTAATTAGAAAATAAAAATTCAATTTTGAAAAGTAATTTTTTTTTAATCTTAAAAAATTAAATTGTAAAAATTTAAAAATATGAAGTAAAAGAAATGAAAAGAAAAATTAGAAATATGTCATCTATTTGATTTATTAGTGAAAAATTTAAAGTAAACATGTATGGGGTTAAAAAAACTTTTATAGGATTTAGAAACGTTTAAAATTCAATTAACCTATTTTTTGCAACATAATATCCTTCTTGTGGTATATTTTAATAACTTGTATTTTTAGAGATCTAAAATCAAATATTACCAGTGTATAATTACGATAAAAAGAGTAAATTAAAATGAGTCGACAATCAATGCCAATTATATTAAAATTAGTAAACAATCAATGTCAACTATACAAAAATCCATAATATAATAAAGACTATCAAATGAGAATCTGAGGTATTCGGTATACCCAAAAAAAAAGGGATATGAGAGTGTCGACTTTCTATAATTAAATTAAAATCTTATATTATTTTTTATTAATTTTTTGTTATTAATTTCCCATTTATTATCATTGGGCCTGGGGCGGGAAACTCCAAATTTATTCTCCCAATTTAAGAATTTAAGTCGGCCCCGACTTGGGAGTTGGGATATAAACTCGTTCCTCCCTCTGTATGTGTATATACACACACTTTGCCTTCAATTGCTGCATTCAATTCACGACTCTGCCTCTACATTGCTCTCCAAAATTTCGTCTTGTTCGATCCAACCTGCGTCAATTTTGCTCCGGACGACGATGTCTTTCTTCCACCATAAAGGTATTTTTCATTTAGGACTCCGTTTACATCTAGAGTTGGCTTGATCACGACTTCTTTCGGTTCATTTATGATTCCCCTGATTAGGTTTTGATTTTGGTTTCTTAAACCCTAGTCATAATTTGGACTTTGTTCGCGGTTAATTTATGATCGCGTTTGTGGAACATTATCATAATTGATTTGGGTTCCCTGCTTCCTTTATAAATTTACATGAAGCTATTCGCGTAGACAATCGGTTTTACTGAAACCAAAATTATTAGGGTTTTTGATTTACTGCGGTTTCTGAATTGGGTTCATTTCAAATGTAGAAAATATGTATGCTGTGGAATGCTACCCGACTCAGGGCTATTGCAATCCTTACGCGGCTGTGAATAATTACCAGTTCGGCTATCCTAGTGCCCCTCATGTTTATCCACAGTTCCGTGGGTTTCTGCAAGAATTTCAATACTTCGTTGTGATGGATTTTGAAGCCACGTGTGAGAAAGGGAAAGTTCCTTCCCCTCAAGAGATCATCGAGTTCCCATCGGTGGTTGTCAATGCTGTTACCGGTCAGATTGAGGCCTGTTTTCAAACATATGTCCGGCCAACACATCACAGAATCTTGAGTGATTTCTGTACAACCCTAACAGGCATTCAACAACATCAGGTGGACAAGGGAATTACTTTGATTGAAGCCCTTTCCACACATGACAAATGGCTTGAAACAATGGGTATCAAAAACACCAACTTTGCAATAGTGACATGGTCTGATTGGGATTGCAAGGTGATGTTGGAGAAAGAATGTAGCTTCAAAAAGATCATGAAGCCCTCATATTTCAACAGGTAATAATATCTCAATTCGTTTCTTGCATTGATCTAGTGACGCGATTCTATGATCTTTACAACCCATGGTTTAATTAATTCTAATAAAGACTATATTGTATCTTGTAGATGGATTGACCTGCGAGTTTTCTATAACGCTGTCTTTGGCAAGCAGAGGTGCAACCTGAAAGAAGCTGTCGAGAAGGCCGGTCTAATCTGGCAAGGCCGCCTCCACTGTGGTCTGGATGATGCCAACAACATAGCTCATCTTCTTGTCTTGCTCATGCATAAGGGTGTCAAGTTGTCCATCACCAGTGTTCTCGCTTGAACACAGATCCGTACATAGTCTGCAGCAATTTCTTACACGCTTCCTTATCGCTTAGAACTCTGTGCGTGTGTGTGTGTATTTTGACAATTTTTTATTCTATTGTAAATACAGTAAACTATTAAGGATATTGTGCAACAGCTCTTGATTGTTGATGTTGTGTTTGTATATGGATTTACTTGGTTCAATTCATAAATTAAATTTACCTTTGATAAGTAACTAAAATAAAATTAAATAACATCAAATCCTTGATAACTAGAAATCAAAGAGGTAACCTCAATTGTGAGATGTATAGCAAGGCATAGTTCAAATATTTAAATAAACTTCAATCTTGAACTGCTACAGCAAATTCAAGTACTGTTCCAAACCAGTTGGGAAATATTTTCTGGCAGACCTACCAATGAGGTTGTTGCTCTAATTCTCCAGCAATCCCTCTTGTTAGAAAACATCATCCCACATTAACATTTCAACCCATTCAATTTATGCATCCATAGAGCAATCTGTTCATACAATAAACAAAATTTAGGCTTCCAACTTCATTGTAGTACTAAAGATGAGATAACATAAGTCGATATTGGTGATTGGATGAAAGATCTAGACAATGTCTCAGTTTTTGAATAATAGTGATAATAAGAAAAGTTACCAGAAAAGTGTACAAGAATAGCAATACATAAGATAATGGAAAACATACAAGAAGAGATTATGCATATGGTAGAGGAAGCAATCAATATATATAGAATGTGTATCCACAACTGCAATTGCAATATCTTCCTCCACTTATTGTGGAACTTGCATTCATAAAACTCACAGTCATCAATCCTGGGAATGCTTTGGCTTATATAACATTAACAAAACAAGAATAAGATATCTCGATGTTGCTCCACAGTACTGTCCACTGACACATTTGGTCAATCCATTTGGTAATTTTGAATCAATTTACCGGTCTTCTTTTTGAGGCACATCTTCAAAAAGAGTTTACTTTTATAAAATGGAAGAGGAGGTATTAATCAACATTCATCATTGCAGGTAGACCAATCAATGCAGTTGACTCTAAATTTTGTCGGTAGAAATATATAGTAAACTGAAACTGCAAATACATGCCTTAATTAAATAGCATCAAACAGAAAGCTAGTTTGCAAGTTTGACACATTGTTTTGCCTCTAGATACAAAAAGCACGGAGCCATGGTTATAACATACTTAAGTACTTAAATTTCTAAAAGGATAATTCTTTAAACCTTTACATGGAATCAAAAGAATAGGGTTCATATATGGCATTCTAGAGAAATGAAGTCCTCATTAAAATGATGCAATTAATTATAAAAAGTAACTTTAGAACCAGTAGAGATATGTCTCTAATCATGATCTCTGAAACAATAAACCAGGGGGAAGATTAAGAATAAAACTTCAATTCCAAACCACACTTGCCATCTATTCATAATTCATTCATGCCTCGCTAGAAGGTCATCCAATGGGCAAGAAATCTCACCAAAAGAATATTGTACTAGGATTTATACTAGGATAAATCTCACCAAGAAAAAAAGAGAGAAAATGTCACTATATAACCATTAAGCAACCTTAAGTTTACTATGCACTGTAACTTTCATGGAAATTCATCCAAATCGTAGACAACAAATTCGTAAAACCGGACCAAGTAATGGCCTTCAAGTTTCCAAAAAGATAAAAATAAAGAAATTTCATATTTCTCACTATTGTGGTATGCAAACACTTAGTTTTTCATTCCAAACTGCTCGTGGTCTTGTCTTTTGAAATTAGTTAATATTTTGCATGGACATCATACGGGCCTAAGAAAAAAAGACACACAAACTTGTTTTAGTAGTGAAACATAAGAGTTAAAAATGTGGAATTATATATCTTGCATAGGCTGAGGGACTGACAATTTGCCGAGGCTTGAGAGATTACAAGGCAGTCCATGCATGGGAATGCCAAAAAATTAAGATAGCCTTTGGCACCTCACCCCTGTGTAGAAAATTGCTCCCTTTTGTCAAATATCAAAATAACTTCATATACATGCCCACATTTCTCTCCAAGGGCCAGTGGTTCCCAAACATCATATAAACCTTTTTGGTGCAAAATCTTGAGCATTGTAGAGGGAAAAATATTAGGAGATCTGAACACTACAGAAATTCATTGCCATGCTCTACCAAACTCCTTAATCTAATGGAACAAAATTCAAATAGTGAAGAATATGATACAAGAAGGGATTAAGATTTAATTTACATTACTTTGCAAATAATATTTGGCGGGGCACCTCAGAATATTACCAGAGAAAATTAAATAAATGAAAATGAACAAGAGGGAGTTTCCAATCCAACATGTGATACAGGGTCATACATCACAGCTGGTGCATGTCCTCCTTCAATTGCCAGAAGTAGTAAGAGAATATTTAAGGTTGCAATGTGGATTGTCAGATCTTCCAATTCTACTCCACAATCCATTTACTTTTCCTTTTCTCCGAGAAACATGAGTATATCCTATTTGAACCATCCTAAAAGTCCCGAAAAATTCTTGATCATTGTGTGTAGCTCCACAACCAATCTTAAAAAAAAAAAAGAAAAGAAAACTTATAGTAGAGGAGCAAGCTTTTGATGTAAACGAACTCTACTCAAATTATGACTTCAATGATATTTTACTAATGGATGCAGCAATTGCATGAGGCTTTATATTCTCAAAGAATACTACTGTGGTACTGGAAAAGGGGAAAATAGATCTACAACGTTGCCTTGTGCAGGGTTGAAGCAATCGAATGAAGGAATTTCTGTAAATAATGGCAGTGGTGGTGACTGGTGAGTTTTATGTATTTTTTTCAAACAGCTATAATTACAATGAATTGAAGTTTGATTTAATTTGGATAATTGCTTGATCATTGGAATATCAAGGATTTTCTGATATCCATTTGAAGGAGTCAAGTGTGTTGTTCAGTAACTTACCACTGACTGCGATTTATGATGGAAACAATCGATCAGTATTCATTTTTAAGTTGGTTGGGGTGTATTTGGAAATTCTCTTGATTCTGAAGTGATTTAGAATAGGTTTTAGTTTGCATTCTGGTAATAGCTATGGTTTAGGCTGAACGTGTGCTGTGCATTCTGGTAATATACTATTATGTTTATATGTGATGTTGCCAGCTCTGAGTCAAGCAATTGTTTGATTATGGACGGAAAATCACATGATTTGGATAAAGATAGTGAAAGATATAGCCTTTAAAAATTAGAATATTTAAAGTTAAAATTGAATAGCAAGTTATGAAATGTATCCTCCAATGGTGGGATGGATGTAAATAAGCTTTACGTGATGTTGAAATTGTATGAAATTTAGATTTTATGAAATTCTAATGCATTTGCAGTTTTAGTTTGTAAGGAACTACACAAAACTTAGGGGAAAAAAACTTAGAATCTCTAGTGTACCGAGTGATCAACGTTGAATGTTCATTAATACCTGCAACTTAGAATTTCCACTGTATAAAAATTTGGAATTATAAAAACCACAAGTCTTTTACTTTATAAGATACACACAATCTCACATATTTAGAAATGTAAACACAAATTAATCTTAACATTACAACGAGGTTATTACATAAGTCCTGTAATGCTTTTTCCTAAAGGGTACAGAGAGAGGACATTACCTGTCACCTGCAGCAGAAAGAGGAACCAACGGTTACTACTGTGGTTATGCCACTACAAGGTCGTTTGTTTGAACAATATTACGGCCCATATAAATTCATGGCACTCACCACGTTTTAATTCATTCTTGAGATCTGATGATAGTGTGGCATAAACCTGGCTTTGATTTTCTTTAGTTCTGCTGCAACATCTGTCATATTCATCCTCTCTTTAGGAGAATCTGTACAGCATCTCATAGCCAACTCCATCACACTTGATGCACAATGCATTATTTCATCATTGAAATTCATTTCCTCTGATGAGCTTATCAAGTTCGCATCAACAACCTCATTCAATGCATTCGGAAGTGAATGTTTTACCCAGTTTACGAGATTCAAATCGCCTAAAAACATTTCATCAGAGGGTTGTTTCCTTGTGAATGTTTCCAATAGCATGATGCCATAACTATACACATCGCATTTCGTGGATACTCTTCCTTCCCCTCCGTATTCTGGAATAGTTTTTTTTTTTTTTTTTTTTTTTTTTTTTTTGCAATTAGAAATTAGAGTGCATGGTTTTCCAAAAGAAAATAATCAGCTAAAAGAATATAAAGGCGAAGTTACCTGGAGCCATATAGCCAAGTGTGGCGAAAGTTCTCGTATGGGTCATGCTCTCTTCTTTACTAAGAAATTTTGTGATACCAAAATCACTCACATGAGCAACCATATTTTCATCCATGAGTACATTTTTAGGCTTTAAGTCACAATGAACCACCGGTGGCGAGTAACCATGGTGAAGATATTCGAGAGCAGCAGCCACGTCTATCATTATATCCAATCTCTGCATTATATCCAGAAAACGATCGTCCGAGTGCAGCCAATTTTCCAAATTTTCATTTGGCATGTATTCCAATACTATGGCCTTGAAATCTGGATTGGAGCAACACCCGACCACTTTAATCAGATTTCTGTGGTGGAGATTTCGTAATGCATCACATTCAACATCAAAAGTGTGAAGATTCTTCAACCAGCATATTGAAAACTTTAATAGCAAAAGTTGTTCCATCTTGAAAGATTGCTTTGTAGACTGAGGCAAAACTTCCTTTGCCTAATAAATGGCTTTCACTGCATCCATTAGTTGCCTTTAGAAGGTCATAATAAGACATTCTCACAAGCTTCGTTGTGTCGACTTCAGATGGAATAGCTGCAGATTTTTTTTTCCTGCAACATCGGACAACTAGAAAGGCCACTATGACAATAAACATTAATGATACAATTCCTGGGACAATGAATACAACTCGATTCATTTTCATCTTTATCCCATGTTGTGATTTCTTGCAAGGTGAAACCTGAAACCTGGGAGGACCGCACAATCCGCCATTGAATGAAAAGGACTGGCTTGTGAAATTTGTGAAAGGACCATTTGTTGGAATCTCCCCTGATAATCTATTGAAGGAAACATTGAAGTACTCGAGGTGCTTTAATTGCTCAAAAGACTTTGGAATTGTTCCTGAAAGCATATTATGTGATAAATCTAAAGATTTCATACTCAACATGCTACCCATTGAAATAGGTATGGGACCTTCAAACTTATTATGCGCCAGAGAAAGATTAAGCACACTCTGTAAACTTCCGAAGGTGTTGGGAATGCCACTTGAAATCTGATTCATAGACACATCAATGATTGTAGCTACCCTCAGTTCACCAATCTGAGGAGACAGGGAACCCGTGATTGAATTTGAGGAGATATCAAGTTCCAAGAGATCATGCAGGCTCCAAAGACTGGTTGGTATTTCAGAAGTCAGGTTATTGGAATTGAGATTTATGATTCTGAGCGACGACACATTTCCCAAGCATTCTGGGATGGGGCCGGTTAGATAATTTCTGCCCAAACGCATTTCTCCCAGTCTTTCCAACTCACAAAGGTCATTCGGAATGTTTCCTGTCAGTCGGTTAACTGGCAGTTGAAGCACTTGAAGGTTCGATAACCTCTTGAGTTCACTCGGAATCTCCCCGCTCAAATCATTTCGACCAAGTAATAATGAAAGCAGTGTACTCATATTTCCAATTTGAATAGGGATGTGGCCACTAATATTACACCCATCTGCTGAAAAATATTTTAAGGAAGAAAAGTTGCCAATAGATAGAGGAAGAGTGCCTCCCAGAGGATTATCACTCGCTTCAAGCCTTTCCAAATACTTGCAATTTGTTAGGGATGAGATGAAGCTCAACTCAGTTGATGGATGATATTCTTCACTTGTGAAATAGTTGGTTCCAAAGATCAAACCTTGTAAGAATTCTAGTTCTCCCACAGACTTGGGGAACGAACCAGTGAATTCGTTATAACTAACATCTATAAACGCGAGTCTAGAAGAGTTTGAGATAGAGTCAGGTAGAACACCACCAAATTTGTTTGTGGAGATTAGGAAAATCTCAAGGTTTGGTAAGGAAGTACCAATATTGGCCGGAAGGTTACCTGAGAAATTATTTTCGGATAGTTGAATGGTGGTCATTGCTGTGATGTTGAATATAGATGAAGGTATGTGACCGCTTAATCGATTGAATGCCAAATCGATATATGTAATTTCGGTTAATTTATGAAATACAGATGGAATCACACCTGAAAAGAGAAAATTGAAGGCAATATGTAATGATCATTCGAGCTAACCTTATATATAATGTATTCCAGAGAAATTAAACAATTTGAAATTAGTGATACCTGTGAATTCATTCACGCCTAGTGAAAGAAACTGAAGGTTTGTAAGGTTCCCCAAGTTGTATGTTAAGTGTCCACTCAGTTTATTGCGATTTATGGTCAGATCTTGTAGAGATGACATATTGAAAAGGGCTAAAGGTATGGATCCAGTAAGCACATTGTTTTCCATGCCTAATATGCGGAGATTTTGTAGTTTGCCAATCTCGGATGGAATTGAACCTGCAGTCAATTTATAACTAAGGTTCAATATTATTTGCATGCATATATTCTAGCAACTTGCTGCTCTCATAACAAAATTAAAATTGAACTAAAGATGCTATTGCACTAAAATAGTAGTTATAGGTGAAATTTTTTTAATCATTTTGGGATGCAAAATTGAACTAAAAGATGTCAAAATGGTGCTGTAAGTTTGTCTATTTTCTAATTTGGTGGCATAATTTTAGAGTTTTCTAATTTGGTGACATAGCTTTGCTAATGGTCTAAAAATGGTCTCATCGTGCCTTAATTACCCCAATTTGCTAACTTTAAATGAGGTTAGTGTAAATAGCAAGTTTAATTTTGTCACGTAGGTGGCACGTAGGCATTGACTGGGTTTGAACTGCACCTGTTGACAATTTTTAACTCTATTTCTAATTTAATGATCCCCTATACTCTGCAGCTACTCTTAGCAAATGGGTTAGAAAAATATCCAAATTAGGAAACTTCAAAATTATAACACCAAATTACAAAATGATCAAAGTTGCGGCACCATTTAGACATTTTTCCCCATTGGTGAGGCCAAATTGCCAAAAATAAAAAGAAAAATAATTGAGATCTAAAACTTTTTATTTTATATTTTTTGGGATTATATTACTGTGTTAGAATTCTCTTTAGGCGTGAACATAGTTTTTATATATTCCATTTCCGATTATACTTTTTTTTAATAATTATATTTTAGTGAAAAATTAGATTTGGGGGAAACAAGGGCCATTTTTCACGCTTCAAAGCCCTAAACCCATTTTTGGTGAAGAGAGGTAGAGATTGTTAACTAACTAGATAAAAAACAAAAAAAGAAAAAAAAAAAAAAGAAAAAAAATATAGTGGCATACCTGAGAACTGGTTGGAGCCAATAGCCAAAAATTGAAGCATCTGTAGACTTCCAATTTCTTGTGGAATACTTCCAGTCATGCTGTTAGATGACAACCGCATCGTTTCAAGTCGGCAACATGAAGACAAGTTTGATGGAAATTGTCCACTAATTTCATTCGAATAGAGATAAAGTTCCCTGAGACGCGGAAGCTCAAGGCACATGAGATGTGGAAGAGATCCAGATAATGCGTTTTCACTCAAGTCGATACTTTCTAATGTCGAAATGTTGAAGATTCCTGATGGAATGGAGCCAGAAAGCTGGTTGAATCTTAAATCCAGGATTTGCAATGTTTGAAGATTTCCAATTGCTTCCGGAAAACCATGAAGAGAGTTGTTATATAGAACCAAAGCCTGCAAACTCGACAAGTTCATGATTGAGGCTGGCACGAGCCCTGAAAATCCATTTCCACTCATGTTGAGCACTTTTGGATTGCGAAGATTGCCTATCGATTCTGGGATTTCACCTCGGAAAGAATTGAACGACGCATCAAAAGTTGAAAGGTTTGATTCATTGGATCCGGCAGAGAGAAGAAATGAGTTTAAGCCAGTAAAGTAGTTGTTTCTGAGAAACAAATACTCAAGGCGAGGGAAGGATGAAAACCAGGAAGGAATCTCCCCCGTGAAGTTGTTGGAGTCGAGGCTCATGAATCTCAATCTTCGTAGTCCAACCAAATCTTGTGGCAAAGCATCACGACCGAAGTTGTTGTGACTAATATCAAAGGAAGTAAGGAAGGAAAGGTTACCAAACTCAGCAGGAATGCTCCCAATGAAACCCATGTTGGAAATATTCAATTTGGTAACCCTATGATGGAGTTTGCCACATGTGACTCCTTCCCAATCGCAAACTAAAGATCCCACGGTGGTCCAGCTTTCCAGGAATCCATAAGGGTCTGAAAGTATGTGAGTTTTCAATACTAAAAGAGCGAACGAGTCAGTGGTAATGTTGGTTGGAGCAGCCCATAAACAGGGGAAAAACAGGAACACTGTAAGGAAAGGAATGAAGAGGGAATGTTTGATGTCCATGGCAAGCACTCAATGCACAATTCCTTTTTTATTCTTTGGATGGAGAATGAGATGTGTGAATCCTAAACTCAATGAATTTTCCAACTTATCTATGAAATAAAAGTGGTCCATTTAAATTGATTTGTGGAAAAATCAGTCAACCACATGGTCTCCTATAATTTGCTTGAATAGACTTGGGAAAGTTCATATTATTTCCCTTTGTAAGTAGCTGATGTAATCTTTCATCTCCCACTGTATAGATTGTATTCGGGGAAAAAAGCCAATATGATCCCACAACTTTCGTGTGTTTCTCAAATGGTCCCATAATTGTGCACTTCACTTAATCCATTCACTATGTTTGCTAATCCTCGCCCAAATGATCCCATCGGAGGTTAATTGCAAGGATTAATGGGTAAACCATCCCACAAATTTCGTCCATTTCTCAAATGGTCCATAATTAACCCCTTAATCCTTGCGACACGTCAGCCTGGGAGATCATTAACCTCGGATGGGATCATTTGGGCGAGGATTAGCAAACATATTGGATGAATTAAGTGAAGTGCACAATTATGGGACCATTTGAGAAACACACGAAAGTTGTGGGATCATATTGGCTTTTTTCCCCATTGTATTCCTAGGGCTAGGGGTGGAAATAGGCTTGGCCGGGCTAGACATAGGCTTGTACGGTCTAGGCCTACTCGTTTTTATGAGGCCTGAGCCTAGCGTATTACTTTCGATAGGCTTATCTTATGGGTTTAAGCCTGACCTATTAATTTAAATAGGCCAGTTTTTAAGCTTTTTAAAAGCCTGATTAAGACTATTTCAAAATTATGATAAAATTCTTTTATATATATTTGGATGTAATTATAAGGTTGGAGAACATGAATAGGTGCATTTGGGCAAGTTATCATCCACCACGGCTATTTATATACAGGGAAAAGAACTTTAAATATTTTAAAAACCTAATAAGATCAAACTAATAATTTCTTTTATATAAAATAATAATACCTTATATTCCTATGCGATAAACGTAAACATACTAATAACAATGATAAATAGGCCGGCCTGACAGGCCTAATATATAGACTATTTATAAAGCCTGGCGTGAGCATATTTATCTAAATATAGGCTTTCAAAACGGCCTAAGCCTAGCATATTTATAAAAAAAAGTCTGGCCTTTCAACTGGGTGTATCCTTGAGCCACGAGCCTAGCCTTGTTCCTTGTGATATTACCATTCTCATCAGATTTATTCTTGAAGATCCATTTGGTACCTATCACATTTACATCAGAAGGTCTTTCCACCAGATCCCATACTTCATTTCTGGAGAACTGTTGAAGCTCTTCTTGCATGGCTGCAACCCAGTGCTCATCGGTGAGGGCTTCTTCAACCTTGCTGGGTTCAATTCTGGATGTGAAACAATGTAATCCAGCAAGTTCTTTGTAGTCAATCTTCTTCTTGGCCCTGGTCTTCCTTCCTTCGTTGATGTCACCAATGACATCTTCTTCATCGTGATTCTTATGGACTTTCTTGAGGGAAGGTTGACAGGTTCGAGGAGAGTTCACTTCAGATGAATGAACTGGATTTCGTTCGGCCTTCTCTGAGACTGTTGAGTCTGATGAAGCAGGGGTCATGTCGACTGATCCATTTACAGCTTCAACAGGTAAGGTTTCCGAGATCCAGCTGGGTTTGTCCTCAATCACCACATTAGCAGATTCTATAACCTTTCTGGTAGATGGCAGATATACCCTGTACGCTTTACTGGTAGAGGAGTAGCCCATGAAGACCCCTTCATCACTTTTCTCTTGAAATTTTCCTAAGTGCTCCCTGTCATTAAGAACAAAGCACTTGTTTCCAAATATATGAAAATAAGAGAGAGTTGTCTTTTTACCAGTCCATAGTTCATATGGGGTTTTCTGCAATTTGGCTCTCAGGTTAACTCTGTTAATGACGTGACAAGCGGTATGGACAGCTTCAGCCCATAGATACTGAGGTACTCCCTTAGAGTTCAGCATGACCCTTGCCATCTCTTGAATGGTTCTGTTCTTTCTCTCCACAACACCGTTTTGCTGAGGGGTTCGGGGAGCAGAGAATTCATGCTTAATCCCTGCATTGCTGCAAAAATCATCGAATGCAAGGCTTTCGAATTCACCACCATGGTCACTTCGAATTCTCTTGATCCGACAATCTTTCTCATTGGACAACTGATTGCACAGCTTGATAAAAGCTTTGAGAGCTTCACTCTTTTCCCTGAGAAAAGATACCCAAGTATAGCGTGAAAAGTCATCAACACAAACTAATACATAGCTTTTACCTCCCAGACTCTTCACATCAGTTGGCCCGAATAGGTCCATGTGAACGAGTTCAAGGCACCGTGTTGAACCACTGTTGTCAATGGATTTGTGTGAAGCTTTATGCTGCTTGTTCTTCATGCAGTTATTACACATCTTCACATCTGATTTCTTCAGTGAGGGCAGTCCTTTGATTGCACCAATTCGACTGAGTCTGATTAAGTCTTTGTAATTCAGATGGCCCAGTCTTTCATGCCACAATTGAGTTTGCAAGCAACCTGCACTTTCACTAAGGAGACAAGATTGAGACAGCATGTAGCAATCATTGTTAGACCTGTTACCTTTGATGATACACTCATATTTGGCGTTGAGTACTATACAGCAATCTTCATCAAAGAGCACCTTCAACTTGTTGTCACAGAGGTGACTGATGCTAATGAGATTAGCACACAGTCCTTCCACATGAAACACAGTCTTTAATGCAAAGAATCCATCTTCTGCCAAGGACCCCTGACCTATCACTCTCCCTTTCTTTCCATCTCCAAAGATGACATATCCTCCATCAATCTCATGGTAGTCGGTCAGGAGCTCCTTGTCTCCTGTCATGTGCCTCGAGCAACCGCTATCAAAGTACCAACTTGTTTTCTTTCCACTCTTGGAGGTAGAATGAAATGCCATACTGCACAACATAGTGCACTTTTTCTTCCATTCTCTCCTGGATATTTTTCTTTTGAGATCTTCACTCGGCCAAATCATGGGTCTCCCTGAGAAGGCATCTCTTGCAAGGAGGTGACAAGCTTCAGTTTTGTGGCCATAAGTTCTGCAATAAGCACATTCAAGAGGAACGGCTGGAAGGATCTTTCTTCTGACTTTCTTAGCCTTGGGGCCCTTATCATGCTTAGGAGAGTCGTCAGAATCCTTTCCAGAGGTGCCTGAACTGCTACTTCCTTCTTTGACAAAAGTCCTTGGAGTAGAGGAGCTACTACCTTTCACAAATCCAATTCCTCTCCTATCTCCATGGGCTTTGGAGGCAGCAAGGAGTTCATGAAGGACATCCTTTCCTTTGTTCAGTTTGTTAGCCAGCTCATTAGATCTGGTAACTTTGGAGGTGAGCTCCTCGACTTGAGCAGTCAGTTTGGCAACAGATTCTTCAAGTTCTCCTTTGCTATCACCGAGGGAAGTAACCTGTTCAATGAGAGCACCATTTACAACTTTCAAGTCTGTAAGTTGTTCAGTCAGATTGACCACTTGAAGTTGGAAGTTGTCCCTTTGGGTGGTGAGTTCAGAGACTTGGTTAGTCAACTCCCTTTTTTGCTGTCATGTACTCATCAAGCTCAATCGATAGTTCATCCACCCTGACACAGTATTCCATGTTGGCAGGTTGCAAGCGGGCTGCAAGGTACTCAAGTTCATCTCTTCTCTTTTCAGCATCCCTGAGGGCTCTCCACTGCTCAAAGTGTTCATCCTTGTATTTGTTGAGATCTCTCAGGTACTCTCTGGCCTCTTCTCCTTGAACATAGTACTTGGCAGTCAGCTCATCTAGTTCGTTGTTGAGAAACGCAATTTCTTGCCTGCTAATAGTTAGATCCAGAAGGGCACCATGCAGTTCACTAAGAGTCTGCTCCAGTCTAAAGGTTGCCTCATCATACATGTTGCTAAGGGCTTCGATCCTCTGATTGTTATCCCTGTTAGAGGAAGAAGCAGCATCATTAGTAGAAACAATATTGACACTGGAGGAGGAGTTACCTGTTTCAGACTCAGACTCAGAGGCTTCATCCCAAGGACATACAAGAGCCACTCCAACTTCATCTCCACTCTCATTAGAGTTTGATTCATCATCATCACTGAGAGTAGCATGGTAGGATTTCTTGTGGCCAGAGGATTTGTTCTTGAGATTAGCACACTCAGCTCGAACATGGCCAAACCCCTTGCACTCAAAACACTGAGGTCCTTTTGAGTCAGTGGATTCCTGAGAGGTTCTCTTGACAGCTTTGTCACTTTTCCTCTTGTCAGGTTTGATACTAGTGGAACTTTCACCCCTTCGATTACCAAATTCCTTGGATCTTTTATCTCTGAGGATTCGTGCAACACGTTTGGACAGCAAGGCTAGGTCCTCATCATCAGGGGAAAGACTAGAATCCTCAGCAGCAGGGACAGTTTGAGGTTTGTTCTCTGCCTTAAAAGACACAGACTTCCCAGTGAACTTCTTGCAATGACTCATTTCCCAAGATTGCAGTATTCCCATTAGCTCATCCACACCTATGGTAGCATAGTTGTCTTGTAGTTCCAGAGCAGCAATCTTGGCGTTGAATCTCTCAGGTAGAGTACCTACAATTTTAGTGACTATCTCCTGTGTGGAGTAGGTCTTACCAAGTTGTTGAGCTTGGTTTGTTAAAGTGCGTACCCTACTGAAGAAACTATTGACAGATTCATTCTCATCCATGCAAAGTTTATGAAATTGAGCATCAATAACAATGAGTTTGGATTTTCTTACAGAGGCAAAACCTTCATGAGAGTTAACCAATATTTCCCATGCTTCAAAGGCAGTGGTGCAGTTGGAGATAAGGAAGTATTGGTCATCTGTGACTGCACTAAAGATGGCGTGCAGAGCCTTGGAGTTCATATTGGACAGGGATTTCTCAGCAGCACTCCATTCACTGATGTTTTTCTCTTTGGTCACACCATCAGCTGTCACACTTGGCACCACATACTTGACATTCACAGCATTCCAGGCCAAGTCATCGATGGACATGAGGAAGGTTCGCATCTTGTTTTTCCAGAAGGCAAAGTTGGTGCCATCCAGCAGGGGAGGCTGCGTGTAGTTCCACCTTTGACTCATCTTGTAGTAGGGATCTCTCTCGGAAGAGTGTAGCTCTGATACCACTTGTTAGGTTCCCAGCACACACAAGATGTACTCTTTATGCAGTGTTCAGAAGACTAGTTCAATCTATCAGAATGAACACCCGAATCAAACATACCAGATAACATAATATAATAAGCACAGCGGAATAAGCAAGCATTAAACCAAGCATAAAGAGTAAAAAGGGACTCAAAGGTTGTTGACCCAGTTCGGCCTCCGGCCTACGTCTGGGGGATACCAATCCAGGAGGATATTCTACTATGTGTTAATCAATGGTATACAACCACACACAATAGCACAATATATAAAAGAATGACTTCACTCTGAACTCCAAGTGGCAGGGTGTAGTGACCAAAAACCTCCAGCCTTTGGTGTAGAAACTCCCTTCTACTTCAACCCTCAAAGTCTCCTGCCTTGATTGCCACTTGCAGAAATCTGTGAATCACTCCCTCCGAAGTTTGAGAAGAATATAGCTTGATGTTCGACTTCCTGGTTGAGCCTTGGACTTTCTTCTTAAGCGCTTCTGGAGAAGGACACTTAAGAAGATCTTTGAACACGAATCACCACTGGCGTGTCCAAGGCTTCCTCGATCATTCAGCAATAAGAAGCAGGCGCCGCACACAAGGCTGTTGATCGAGTAGAGAGCAGTTTGTGAGAGTAGATGTTCTTGTCAAGAGCTTCTGACAATACTTCCAGAATATTCAATGAATCTCTGTCCCAAAAAGTCTTGAAGTCCTACTACTTAACCCAAAAATTACTCAACAGCATTTGAATAATTTTCCATTTAGGGAAATAGCCGTTGGTAGGATTTGGGTTGTGAGTAACAGCTCTTTTCTGATTAGAGAGGTAATCCTGCAAGAGACGTTAGTATGTACCTTCTCCTCTTAGGAAAGAGCCGTTATGTCCATTTGCTTCCTGGAAATCTGTACACTTCCAACAACAGCACACGCGGGACCTTGGATGCATCAGAAGAGGTTCAAACTACCTAGGTTCAATAATCGGTTTTGAACTTCCCACAAAACACAAGACTCAACATTCTGAGGAGTCTCATTTTTACATTTCTCAATTTTGCTTCTCAATCCATTCTAATGTGTACCATTCCAGATCGCGTCGGAATTAAGTGACTGCTGCTAGGGATTTGGATAAAAATACAGATGCAACCAATGGATAGTTCAATCATATAGAAATAAGTAAAGACAGCTTACAATAATAATAAAAATAAACTTGTATTGCATTTGTCGAGTAACGGTTATTCTATTGTCCGCTAAATTTGATTTGTTGTTGAAAACATTTCGGGGTGGAAGGTTTCCTAGAGGTGGTGGTGGTGGAGGATATACTCTTATGGCTTTATTAATTAAAATTTTGTTTAAATTTTATCCAGCATAGGCTGGATCAACCAAACAGTTTTTTCTTGGTGACATCAATCAAACATTTTCTTAAGGCTTTATGAATTAAAATTGTTGGTCCCAGTTTACTATCTTGAACTATGAGCTTGTCGTTTGCTGTCTGTTAAAACTACGAGTAAACAGATTATATGTGTATGTGTGTGCAGAGTGATCAGCGGAATGTAAACAAGAACACAAGAATTTGGTGACCCAGTTCGATCCAAACGGATCTACATCTGGGGGATGCCAATCCAGGTTCTATCACTAACACTCAAAAATTCTAAACCTAACAAGACTTGAAAAACAACCAAAAACAGACTCTGTTACCGAGACGACAATTCTGGTAGAACAATCGTAGTCTGGACTCCCCCACAACTCCGATTGCTGGACAACCCGTCCAATCTGATTTCTTGATTGCCAAACCCTTTAGATTTCAGAACCTTGGTATAGAAGACACACTGAGTTGCTCCCTTCGATCCTTCAGAGGCTCCTCGCAAGGATCAACCTCCTAAGCTTGAGTGAGAAAAGATTTCTTCAATTCGGCGATGCCAATTGAAGCAATGTGCAGCATGATCTTGATGATTGATCACAGAATCTCAATCGATGAAGAACGAACCATCAAGACTCTAAAAACTCTCTAGAAAGAACTCTATGAAATCTTGGAGAGAAAAACTAAACTATTCTCAAAGAGTAAAAACTCAACAATGAATTACAACTCAACTAATTACATACAATCGATCTAATCACAGGGAATATATATATCTAAGTAGAATCAATGATCGATTAACAGGCTACTGTGCGGGCGAAATCAAAACTGCCAAAGAGCAGTTACAGAGAAGCAGTTACAACAAACCCAGAACTGCTATTCGGACAGTGTCATCTGCACAAGAGTTTTGTTAGAACAACAACAATCTCCCCCACTCTTGTGGAGATGATAATTCCATCACCTAAAGGTGTTGAAACTATCTAGGTCCAAAGAGTACAAGAGACCAAGTAAACAGTGTAAACCAATAACAAAACATGATCAATAAGAAGGATGTCACAGAGTAGTCTAAACGCATTAGAAACAACATCCATCAAAAACATTCAGAAAAAGGATCACCAGTGCAGATAGCAAAAGATAGTTCAGCAGTAATCCAAGTTACCTAACTATTACAGACCCGCATAGTTAAAAATTCAAAAGTTCAGAATCCATAAAAACAGAAAATACCATCCATAATAGAGTTCATTCAAACCAAAGCATTAACCAAAACAAGTTTATCAAAAAGTGAGTGAGAGTTTTTCAGGAATAGTTACCAAGCAGTCAGAACTGCTTAAAAATACCAGAACCAATTCAGTCATCCACCAGCCAACACCATATTATCTCCCCCATGATGGATTATCACTCCTCATCATTAGGATCCACATCACCAGCCTGTACGTTAGAAGTATCAAAAGAGTATGGAAGTGAAGAAATAATTTTCATATTCTCCCTTTTGATCAACATAGCCTCCTGACTCCATGCAGTTAAGCGTTCATTCTGACGAAGGAGTCGACTCTTAAGAGAGTTCACCAAAGCAGGGCCGGAAAGGGGAGCATGCTTGAAATCATTATCCATGAATAAGAGGGTCGGTGGAGGATTGTAGTTCTTTAAAGCAACCATCTTGCTTTCTTTGATTTTGACACCAATGGAAAGAAGGAACTCCGTGATCAATGCCGGATATGGGAGTTTAGCACCAATCTTAATGCGACCATTGGAGTACCTTAACATTTCTTTCAAAAGAAAATAGCCAAAATTCATTAGTCCCATATGACGATGTATGCAGAGAAGAAGTTTACCCATATTGGTACTAATTTGGGACTGATTCTTCGTAGGAAGAACATTGGAGCTGCAGAATTGATAGAGGCAATAGTACTTCAAAGTGAGACGAACAACACTGAACTTGCTTCGTCCAAACTCTTTGACTTTCTCATTAGAAATTTCAAAGGCCACAGTGTTAAGATCCTCAGGCATAAGTTCCAAGCCATCACTAGGTTCGTCGTTCTGAGGTAGCTTTAACAACGCACAAAGAACAGATGGAGTCAGATCATGAAATTTGCCACGTATGTAAATCTTACCAAACCAGGCCGAATTAGGGTTGAGAATCTCAGGATGGAGATTGGCATAAAACTCTCGAACATGTGAGGGCGAGTATTGGGTAAGGCCTTGTGCCCAGTGCAAAAGATGCCTCTCAGCAAGGTAGTCCGAGAAACCAAGAGTGGTGTAGTGCGCATGCTTGAACACTTCCTCTGGTTTGAAATCTCTTTCCTTGAGCACTTCGTGACAAAAATTGCGCATATCCTCTGTAAAATACTTCTTACTAAAGGCCTTCTCAGCATCCAACAAAATTGGGGCTTTTCGAGGTTTCTTTGCTGCGGACGCCACTGGAGTTGGTTGAGCAGTAGGCTGAGGAGTAGGTTGAGGGGTAGGAGCTTTTCTCTTCCTCGAAGACCTCCGCGGTGGTTGAGAACTCTGCGTAGCTGCTCTGCGTCTGCGGCCTTGGTGTGACTCAACAATATCATCCATCTCTTCTTGAGTGAGGTCGTGGATGCCTTGGTGTGCGTATGGCAACAACGGTGGATCATCGTGCTCAGCGTTCAGTTCCTGGACAATTTCGTCCACGGCTCCCATGTCCACTTGTGGTTGAGGAGATGAAGGTGCGACATTCATAGGCTCAGCGTGAGTGGCAGTTGGGGGTGAATTGGAGGAACTAACATGAACAACGCCTTCAGAGGAGAGAACAAATGTAGGAGGAGGATTCGAACTGGTGGCTTTAGGGTTTGAGGAATTTGGGGGTAAAGGGTTTCCTTGTTGGGCAGTTTTTAAAATCTCAGCAACCATATGTTGAATAGCTTCAGGGTTGAGGCGAATTGGTTGCGAGGACAGAGTTGGGGCAGTAGGTGGAGGAGTGGTGGAATCAGTAGTGGAAGTGGAGTCATCGAGATCAGTGATGATCGCCATTTTTGGGCGTTTTGAGCTTTTAGAGGAAAATAAGAGACTCGAGCAGAAACAAAAAGAAGAAGAGAGAAGATTAGTAGAAAAAGCGTATGAAGAATAAGGGAAGAAACGACCTTTTAATGGAGGAGGAGCGTTGCCGGAAATCGAAGGGGCGGAGGACAGTTTTCGTAAAACGTGGGCGACGTGACCAGTCTGCAGCAGTTGCAGAGCCGACGTGACGTCAGCCAGTCTCCCGCGCGCGATGATGGTGTTCCGGATAAGGCTTCTCCAGTTGGTTGGGCCTGTTTCTTGTTGTGGGCCTGCAAAGGTAATATTTTCTACATTGCAAATCATTAGGCCCAATTACTTAAGTGTTTAATTATGATAGGAAAGGCCTAAGATAGTTCTTAAGCCTTCAAACTTTTCTCCATCCAATGCCTTTGTTAATATGTCTGCTCGTTGCTCCAGTGTTCCAATGTGCTCTAACCTGCAAATTTCATCCTCCACAAGATCTCGAATAAAATGATATCGAATATCTATATGTTTACTCCTACTATGTAAAACATGATTTTTAGATATGTTAATAGCACTAGTATTATCACAGAAAACTAAAAAGTTATCCTTACTAATACCGTAGTCTTGAAGTAGTTGCTTCATCCAAAGAAGTTGGGAGCAGCAACATGTGGCAGCAATGTATTCCACCTCAGCTGTGGATAGAGCTACGATATTTTGTTTCCTTGAATACCAGCTAACAAGATTGTTTCCTAAGTAGAAGCATCCTCCAGTTGTAGATTTTCTGTCGTCACAACTACCAGCCCAGTCTGAGTCAGTGAACCCAATTAGATCAAGTGTTGATCGTTTAGAAAACCAAATTCCCATTTGTAAAGATCCCTTTATATATCTCATAATCCTTCGCACTGCTTTCATATGTGATTCCTTAGGATCGGATTGAAATCGAGCACATACTCCCACACTATAAGAAATGTCGGGTCTAGAAGCAGTAAGATAAAGTAGACTTCCAATAATGCTTCTGTAGACTTTTTGATCTACTGGTTTCCCAGCTTCATCCTTAGTCAGCTTCTCCTGTTGTCCTAAGGGCGTTCTGATTACTTTGCAACTATCCATGTCAAACTTCTTTAACATATTCCTAGCATACTTTTCTTGACTCAAAAAGATACCATCAGCTTCTTGTGTAACTTGAAGTCCTAAGAAGTAGTGCAGCTCACCCATCATAGACATCTCAAACTCTGATTTCATCGAATTAACAAATTCATCTCTGAATTTTGTTGAAGTCGAACCAAAGATTATATCATCGACATATACCTGAGCAACAGTTAAGTGGTCGTCCTGACGCTTGACAAACAACGTCTTATCTGCATTTCCTCTCTTAAATCCACTAGCAACAAGATACTTTGATAATCTTTCATACCATGCTCGAGGTGCCTGCTTTAATCCATATAGAGCACCTTTGACACGATAGACATGATTTAGATGCACCGGATCTTCAAATCCACTAGGTTGAGCAACATAAATTTCTTCTTTGATCTTCCCATTTAGAAAGGCTGTTTTTATGTCCATCTGGTACAGCTTTATATCCAATGAACAAGCAATAGCTAAAAGAATTCTTACAGCCTCCATGCGTGCAACAGGTGCGAACGTCTCTCCGTAGTCGAGTCCCTCAATTTGAGTGTATCCTTGTGCAACTAGTCTTGCTTTGTTTCTGACTATATTGCCTTTCTCATCAGTTTTGTTTCTGTACACCCATTTAGTACCGATCACGTTGACATTTGGAGGTGGTTCTGTCAACTCCCAAACATCATTTCTTTCAAATTGAAGTAGTTCGTCCTGCATGGCAGCGATCCAGTACTCATCCTTCAAGGCTTCAACAGTGTTCTTAGGTTCTATCTTTGACACAAAGCAATTGTAACCAGCTAGCTCCTTGAAATCTATAGCTTTATGTCTAGTCTGCCGCTGTGCTTTAGGATCACCAATGATATCATCAGCAGAATGATGCTTAAGAACCCTTGATCCTTTTCTATTGCTTTGAACTTCTTCTACAGGTTGTTCCTCAGATTCCTGTTCCACTGTAGTTTCAACTTCAGGTGGACTATCTGGTTCTGTTTCTTGTTGTTCAGGAATGACCTGTTCATTCTCAACAATAGGTTCTTGATTTTGTTGGGGTAGATGATCATCATCATCAGTCCTGTTGTCTATAAGATCAAAATCCTCAAAAACAACATTAGTACTTTCAATTAACTTCTTAGCATTTAGGAGATACACACGATAAGCTTTTGAAGTATTTGAATAACCAATGAAATAGCCATCATCAGATCTAGAATCAAACTTTTTTAAGTTTTCTCTATCTCTAAGAACATGACATTTACAACCAAATATATGAAAATACTTTACCGTAGGCGTGTTACCTTTCCACAATTGATAAGGTGTGGTATTTGTATGTGGTCGCAGCAACACACGGTTTGCAATATGATTGGCTGTATTAACAGCTTCAGCCCAAAACATCTTACTCATTGAACTTGCATGTAATAAGGATCTTGCCATCTCTTGTAGAGTTCTATTCTTTCGTTCAGCCACTCCGTTTTGTTGAGGAGTTTTGGGGGCAGAATACTCATGTGCAATTCCATGCTCATCACAGAAACGGTCGAACGACTGATTTTCGAACTCCTTACCATGATCAGTTCGAATTCGAGTAATCTTCCTTTGCTTTTCATTCATCAAACGTAAACTCAAGGCCTCAAAATATTCAAATGATTCATCCTTTGACCTAAGAAAATAAACCCAAGTAAAGCGTGAATAGTCATCTACACAAACTAGAATATACCTTTTACCATTTAGACTTTCGACTTCGGTAGGTCCCATAAGGTCCATGTGAATTAAGTCAAGGCAATCCTTTGTGGTAATCTGATCAACTAGTTTGTGCTTTGAACGAGTGTGCTTTCCTTTGGCACAATCTCTGCAAGTGGTCTGGTCGTTTTGTGATAGTTTCGGCAACCCTCGAACGACGTTAGAGTTGCTTAGCTTGTGCAAAGATCTGTAGTTTAGGTGTCCAAGACGTTTGTGCCACAAGTTAGTCTGATCAATGTTGGTAAGCAAGGCTTGAGAGGCATCGTCAGTTAAGATATAACAGTTATTCTTTGAACGACCTCCTTTCAATATGCTTTCATCTTGGTCATCAAAAACTCTACATGAGTGTTTGGTAAAAAGGACCTGTAAATCTTCATCACAAAGTTGACTAATAGAGATAAGATTAGTTGTTAGTCCTTTAACATAGTAAACTCGTGATAGTTTAGAAAGTAATCCATCCTTTACTTTACCAAAACCGGCTATTTTACTTCGTTTACCGTCTCCAAAAATGACATCTCCACAATCCTTTTGCTTGTAATTTGCTAAGAGGTCTTTCCTTCCAGTCATGTGTCGAGAGCATCCAGAATCAAAATACCATTGATCGTTTCTCTGATGTGCCTGTAGCGAAAGAACAGCAAAACATACAGAATTCTTATTTTTGTTCTTATTTCTGGGTATCCATACCTTTTGCATTCTGAATTTCTTTCGTAGTTCTTGATCTGGCCAAACAACTGGTCTTCCATTCATAAGATCTCTCAAAATTCGCATACAAGTATCTGCTGTGTGTCCAGGCAGATTGCAATAAAGACAGTCTCGTCTTCGTCTGGACAAACAATCTTCTTCAGCATAAGATTCTTCATGAGTTGGGGGCAAATATCCTCCACTCGTGAACTTTGTTTTGCATGGTGTAGATTGCTTCGTATATCCTAACCCTGTTTGATCACCAACACGTTTTCCCATAGAAAGAACTTCATCAAGTTTATTTTTACCTTTGGATACCTTTTGAAGCTCATCATTCTTGACTTTAAGATCATCAAGCTTTTTCTCCATTTCAAGAATTTTGCCTTTAAGAGTGTTGTTTTCCTTTTGCATGACTTCATTCTTTTCAACTTCAAGGTCATATGCAATACCAACGTCTGTTAGTTGTCCCAACAATTTTTTGTTCTCCTGGACAGCAACTTCAAAGTCCTCTTTAAGTTCATTGTAGTCAGCAAGGAGTTGATCATACTCGTCATCACTTTCACCTGAATCAGAATCACAATTGTTAGGTGAAAAACATATGGACTTGACAATACCTTTAATTGTAGGGCTTGCAACTCTTGAGGTGAAGGCAACGACTTCATCATCTATTTTTTGTTCATCAGTAGTTCCCTCAAGATCATCATCACTTAAGGTTGCTTGGAATACCTTCTTCTCCCTCAATTCTCTTCTCTTGGTAGTAGCACATTCAGATTGAATGTGTCCTTTACCTCCACATTCATAGCATATTACTGATCCGAATTTATCAGGTTTGCCATAGTCCTTCTTTGAATTGAATCGATCACCCTTACTGTTATCCTTCTTTTTGAAATCTTTACGTGGTAGTCTGTCCGTCGTCTGAACATCATTGGAACTGCGACCTTGACGTCTGTTGAACTGTTTGGCTCTCCTTTCTTGCAACATCTTAGCCACTTTTCTGGTAATATAAGATACATCATCTTCAGAAGAATTACCAGAATCCTCTTCTACATTGAGTGCAATATTCCTTATTGACTCTTCTTCTAGGTGATTCATTTCGTAGGTTTGAAGAATCCCCACAAGACCATCCAAAGTGATTGTATTCAGTTTGTCCAATTCTTCCAGTGTTGCAACTTTCGGAGCATACTTCTTGGTAAGAGTCCTTAACATCTTTCGAACAAGCTTTTGATTATCGTACACCAAACCCAAAGAATAGGCTTGATTTACGATATCCTTGAACCTTCCATAGTAAACAGAGATCGACTCATCTTTCTTCATCTTCAGATTTTCGAACATTGTCTCAACTCGCTGTAGCTTTGTCGCTCGAACGTCTTCAGAACCCTCATACATCACTTCCAGAGTCCTCCATGCATCATGGGCCAGTGTGTGATTTGTAACAAGTTGAAACTGAGTTTCGTCCATGGCGCTAAAGATTGCATTAAGAGCTGTATAATTTTCTTTCTTGGCATCTTTTTCTGCTTGTGTGTATTCAGCCTTTGTTGCTGGTCGACTACCAGGAGGATCTGTAGCTCCATCAGTTGTAGCTCGTGGTCGTGTTGGTGGTTGCCAGGCTGTCTCGACTGCATCCCAGACTTCATCTCTGAGTGCCATCAAATGGATTTTCATTCGAGTTCGCCAGTATCGATAATTTGTGCCATCGAACAATGGTGGCCTAGAAACAGATGCACCCTCTCTGCTCATTCTTCAAGATTTATCAAAATCGTCTCTAGTTTGTCAGAGTCTGCCGCTCTGATACCAAGTGTTGGTCCCAGTTTACTATCTTGAACTATGAGCTTGTCGTTTGCTGTCTGTTAAAACTACGAGTAAACAGATTATATGTGTATGTGTGTGCAGAGTGATCAGCGGAATGTAAACAAGAACACAAGAATTTGGTGACCCAGTTCGATCCAAACGGATCTACGTCTGGGGGATGCCAATCCAGGTTCTATCACTAACACTCAAAAATTCTAAACCTAACAAGACTTGAAAAACAACCAAAAACAGACTCTGTTACCGAGACGACAATTCTGGTAGAACAATCATAGTCTGGACTCCCCCACAACTCCGATTGCTGGACAACCCGTCCAATCTGATTTCTTGATTGCCAAACCCTTTAGATTTCAGAACCTTGGTGTAGAAGACACACTGAGTTGCTCCCTTCGATCCTTCAGAGGCTCCTCGCAAGGATCAACCTCCTAAGCTTGAGTGAGAAAAGATTTCTTCAATTCGGCGATGCCAATTGAAGCAATGTGCAGCATGATCTTGATGATTGATCACAGAATCTCAATCGATGAAGAACGAACCATCAAGACTCTAAAAACTCTCTAGAAAGAACTCTATGAAATCTTGGAGAGAAAAACTAAACTATTCTCAAAGAGTAAAAACTCAACAATGAATTACAACTCAACTAATTACATACAATCGATCTAATCACAGGGAATATATATATCTAAGTAGAATCAATGATCAATTAACAGGCTGCTGTGCGGGCGAAATCAAAACTGCCAAAGAGCAGTTACAGAGAAGCAGTTACAACAAACCCAGAACTGCTATTCGGACAGTGTCATCTGCACAAGAGTTTTGTTAGAACAACAACAAAAATTATGTTTAAATTTCGTCTAGATAGCACAAGTCAAGAAATTGACTTACACGGTAACATCCGCAGTAATTTTCCACGCATCTCCGACCATTTTTCCTTCATTCATAACCAAATATAAGCATCGATCCTATGACTGTGGATGAACTTTAAATATTGAAATGAACCAAATTACATTGACCCAGAAAACGATGATAATGTGGGCTCAACTGATTAATTTCTTCATCAAAAATCAAATAAATTTTGGAGCTATACTACCCTCATTGACCCCCCCCGTGGCCAACTCCTGCGCTTCATGTCACCTATTTCCAAAAATTTGATGCCTACAAATAGAGGGGAATGTGGAGACCGAAATAACAAACGAAAACACACATAGCATAATTTAAAACATAAAGTGATGGCTGCCAAAGCTATAGCTTTTCTTGCGCTTCTCATGGCCGCGTTCCTTTTGATAGCCTCACAATTGGCAGCTAGGGATTTGGCTGAAAATACTGATGCCACCAAACCAAGTGAGTATATATAATTTATAACAAATTAATAATTAAACATATAATATGTTTCATTTATTATTATTATTATTATTATTATTCCATAGTGATGATTAGCTAAACAGGATTTGTGTTGAAACTCAGCATACGAGAATGATGCGGCCGGAGGCTTCCAAAGATACCCATTTGGAGGCGGAGGATATGGATACCCATTTGGAGGCGGAGGATATGGATACCCATATGGAGGCGGAGGAGGCTACGGTGGACGCTGTCCCAATGGTTTATGCGGCTACTACTGTTGCTAATTTGCTGGCGAAAACACAGATGCCAATGAACATGCCGAGCCCCAAAACTAAGGAAATTGTAGTGAAATAGAGACTTGTAACTATAAGTAGCTATAAGTTGTTAGTGTGTGTGTGCGAGAGAGAGAGAGAGAGAGAGAGAGAGAGAGAGAGAGAGAGAGAGAGAGAGAGAGAGAGAGAGAGAGAGAGAGAGAGAGAGAGAGA